>JAQFZO010002956.1:0-10888 GCA_034695885.1 Geophilus flavus | reverse complement strand
TTTGAATTGCTTCGTAAAGATTTTTGGGATTTTGAATGATTTTCTAAAGATTTTGGAAACATTTTGAATGATTTGATTGATTTCTGGGATTTTAAAGGATTTCTGGTATTTTAAAAGGTTTTATGAATTTTTTTTTTTTACAGGTTTTATTCCTAAAGATTTGGGATTTACATGGGATTTTTGAATCCCTCAACCACTGGTTTACAATTGTTCAATGGTTGGATATGTCTTGAAAACTTGACAACTATGCCAGAAATGACCTACTGTATAAGGTCAGTTGGTCTACGATGAGAGCAGAGTGCCAGATTGGGGATTTTGGACAACTTTCAAGGACCCTCTGGCGACCAAATTTTGAATTTGCAACTTGTAATTTTTTAAGCAACAAGAAAATAATATTTGCTACTTCTGGGCGACTTTTGATCTCACACTCTTAAAATTTTTTACACCTTTTGCCATCATTTAAACACCTTTAAGTTTAAGATGACACCCAATTGGCTAAGTACCGTAAGTGTCATCTTACACAATAAAGGTGTTCAAATGGTGGCAAAGCTGTAAAAAGTTTTAAGAGTGCAGGAAAATTTTTAAAATAATTCACCTATCTTTAGCCAAGTTTTAAATGGCTTTTAGCCCCAGACCCTTTCACAATTATCCACCCGGAATTCCCTAGATATACTAAAAATTATGTGTGTATGTCACAAATAATCCGGATGTTTTGAAGATTATCTTGATTTTGTTAATTGTTGTGTAGATATTGTTGTGTTTTACAGATGGGGTTCGTGACTGGACCGACTGCAGACCAAGGCAAAAAATTATTATTTTTTTTGCCTTAAACCACTCTAAAGACGACTCAAAGACTTGAATTGGTGCAATGTCTTGCTGAAATATGCTGTTTCTGCTATAGATGCTTTGGTTTTACATTAGCTGCGTTCAATTGTAACGAATTTTCGAGAATCTCCGTATGGTACTTGAGAATGCATGGGGTGTGCAGTGGGTTTATGCTTAGCCGACTCTTCCGATTTCCCTATTTCTTGATAATCGCGTCTGAAAGCGTATGTAATAGTACCGTAACCTCCTAAAGGCACATGAATATTATCTCGTATAACTTGTAGGTCATCAACTGTGATGGGTACTGTCGGGTATCATCCTGTCGGAAAGGCGGAACTGTTAGTAAAAATTAAATCCTCCAGGTATACCTTTCGACATGCATATGATGTATTTTCCTAATCAAATGTCAAGTTAAAAATTAAAAAAAAAAAAAAAATCAACTATTTAAAGTCACAACTTGATTAAATACTATGGCTGTTGATTTGAAAATGAAATACACGTGAAAAGAAAAACTATAAATTGAATAAATTATTAATTTGTTTTAACGTACCGTAATACAAAATTGATTTTTCTCAAGTCAAAAAAAACTTTTTTGAAAAGAAAATTATACGTGTCTAATATTAGCCTAATCAAACATGGCATGTGAAAAATGAATTTTTACGGATTTTTAACATTAAAAGAAAAATAATAAACTTTCTTAATAATTTAGTAATTCTTTTCAATTAAATTCGAACCGTCGAAAGACAATTCCTGAGTCCTGACACAATGTACAAGAAGATTTCACCGCCCGTGGTGGTGACCGCAAGGTGAACACCAGGTGGCAACCTTCTAGGTATACCGCCATCAGAGGGCTTATCTATACTATAACTTTGTTTCTTTTCAGTTCAATAGTGGCATTCATTAAGCAAGTGATTGACTACGGATACGGACTGACTGAACAACGATAACGGCATGGAGCTTACACTTGACGAAGCTCAAAAAGCATTTACCAATAACTACAATTCACTGTTAATGAAAAACCAGAAGAAATTAGAAGAAGGAATCGTAACTCTGATATGCACAGACGGACAATGCATTGCCCAAAAGACATTTCTGACGTCACGTTCCGAATACTTTGACGCCATGTTCAGAATCGATAACACGGAATCCAGGACGAACACAGTTTCTTTCTCCGACATATCCACCGAAGTAATGTCCATCGTTGTGAAATACATCTACGCGCAAGAATTTCCGGACCCATCGGCAATCTCGAAAGAACTAAACCAAGATTTACTGATCGTGGCCAATCGACTGCTGATGGACAAACTATTTGAAAAATATTGGAAACCGTTCACCGCCATCAAAATCGATTTAAGCAACTTTATTAACTTGTGGCATTTATCTACTCTTTTCAACAAACAAAAAATCGTTCGCAACGTGGAGTCATTTGTCGCAAACAACTTTAGAAAAATTTCGGAAATGGTAGATTTATCGCAAATCACTACGGAAGAAATGGAAGGATTAATCGCAAGCGACCTGACTAGGGAATTAAGCAATGGAAAATACAGTGGTCTAATTTATTTCATCCTCGACTGGGGTGAGGAAAAGGGAAACATGGATGAGATTCCGAATTTATTGTCCAAGTACGATTTCTCCAGATTATATGATGTGCACATCAGCGATTTGTTAAAAAGAAAAGTCGTTAATCAACAAGAAAAGTTAAAAACTTTGCTGACGGACGAAATTGCTAGACGCTGGGTCAATCGTAAACCGCATGCATCTTCTTTTGTGCACACTTCAAACGATCGACGACAACACATATTACAGTCGGAAGTTTTTTATTCCAGACGGCGAATTGTTCCATGAACGCATTTATTCACCTATATTCCGGATCCAGAAATCCTTGAAGCGATTCAACTCGAAGACGGACGCAAAATCTTATGCGAAACTGCAAACAAGGACGAAATGTTTTTCTCCATTCCCGATCCAAATAAATGTTTTATCAAATTTAATTTTGAAACGAAAGAATGGACTTCCTTGACTGACCCAGTCATCGCCATTTGCAGTCGTTTGTTGTTGGTGGCTGATGGCAAATGGTATGTGGATTGTGGACGTGAATGATCGTTGCATATGAAAATCTTCAATTCGATTACACATGAAACTGAGATTCGCAGTAAACCGCCTGGTAATTGGAAATGTTTCGACTGTCCCAGTAGACATCTCGGTGCCAAGAAGAATGTACGCATTTACTTTTACAATGTCAATTCTAAAAAATTAGCATTTTACGAAACGGAAAATGATTCTTGGACTGTGACGAAACCTGACTGCAATCTCGACATGAAAAATAATCATATTGTTTTCTTTAGTTATGAAAAATCGTTGGCCGTCTTTGCAAGTAGTTCTAAGAAGCATCATGTTGTGTATTCTTTACAAACTCGAGAAAAAATTGACTTGCCTACAACATTACCAGCTACCACAGCTTTTAATATTTGTTGGAATAATTAAATTGTCAAATATTTCATGTAAAATCAACATTTTTTTTAAAAAGTAAATGATTTTGTTCACTTAATGCAATGCACCATTTCTTTTTTTGTCACCAGTAGTTGAACATCGATATTATTTGTCTTACTATTATCTAGATGATATAAAAACAGTAGCTGCATTCAAAAACTAAAACAATTTTATATTTTGTGTTTTAGGCATCACTTGTTCTCATTATAAATTCTCAGTTTAATGAGAGTAAGTTAAGTCTAAAACACGAATTTGTTTTAGTTTTTGAATGCAACTACTGAATAAGCCATTTCTTCCACCATGCTTGATAATACCAAAGAAATAAAATTGAAAAAATCCCGTTGTCTAGTGTTTCGACCTAACTCGTCCGTGTGTTTGCATTTTGCAAGCAGTAAAAATTTAATCTCTCTCGATGTAAATCAAGTTTTTATTTTTCTGATAAAATTCAATACTGGTCGAACCTCGTCATGACAAACTCGAAGGTTCCATTCGGTTCGAACATAGTTTTTATCTACAAAATTTAAAAATTCGTTATATCGAAGTTTTTACTCTAATCTTGTTCGTCATGAAGAAGTTCGACCTGAAATAATTTTTTTTTAAATCAAGAAGTGTAAGTCACAAAGGTGTTGAATTTCACACCTTTTTTAAAGGTATTACCGGTACTTTAAATCTAAAAGGAGTTCGTATAGAGACAAAACAGTGACACCTAAAAAGGAGTACAGTTACACCTGTTTACACCTTTATTTTTCGCAGTGTGGACTCCTGGGCATGTAGGGTTCTATTCTGATCTTAACGTTTTCTCTGATATACGAATTATCGCATTACATTGGCATGGTCTCTTCTAGAAAAATCCAGAATTTAAAATTGAAATGGCTCGATTCAAAAGAAATGTGTTGCCAACTGTGTATTCGTTTGTAATTGACAGGAAACGATTGGAGGAATTAATAGAGTATGGTTATTATGTATCGAAAAAAGGACTGGCGATGTCGTGTGGGAAAGCCACCATATCATGTCAATTGTCGATTGAATCAGTTCAGATCATTTTGTGTATAGCCGTCAAAGGAATAAACATGATGTCAGTGACTTTTGGTCTCATCTGTCTTTTTTCATCGCTTTATTATTGAAATGTTAAAATTAAATAGATTTTTAGAAATGCTTTAGGCCTATTAAAACTTTCTACATACTTTTTCCTACTGTCATTATAAAAGTTTTTAATGCATAAATACTCGGAATACTTTCAATCAGTAATCAATAATGAAATAAAAAATACATTTACGGGCAGTTTACATTCAAATTTGTGGTTTATGAGAGGAATTTGGTTTATCCGTTGACTCGACTGGTTAACAAACACTGCGATACAAATTTATCGCGAGCGGTCAAATTCATCGATTCTTTAGGAAGCCACGATTTAAGGTTGCTGAAATGACAAAAACGTGACTTGCACTCCGCTATTTCCGGGTCGAGTATGTCACAATATTCAAAAACTCCACATGGCTTTCTTTCAACGCCAAAACTCTCATTTGATTCTTTATCGCGCACGAGGCAAGTTGCCTTTTGAACTTCTTGACTGTTATTTCCGACCCAAGAAACTCCCCGACGAATTCTTCCAATGCCGATTGCAATTGCATGAATTTACCCACTATAATCTTCGTCTGCTTGTTCAGAAACTCGAGTGTCTCTTCTTGGGTCGCGTATTTAAACATCGCAATCAAGAGAAAGCGACCTTTATTCATCAAGGTATCGAAACCATTTGTCCTCATCAACCATTTCCACTGACTGGACCCTCCGGTCCACAGGATCATCAAATCCACCTGGTAAAACATCACCGTTTCGTTGATTGCTTGTTTCACCAACTCTTCGACAACAAATTTCCGTTAGCAAAAATTTGTCGCAACTTTTGTCCCTAATGAAGTCGAAGCTTTCCCGGTTTTGGCGATCCTCGCGCTGTCGACTGTACCCGAAATAAAGTTATACGTGTCGCCCGTAACCAAACGAATTTTCCATTTGATCAGCGAAGACCAAACGTTGGGCTTCACTGATCAAATGGGAAATCCGTTCGATCACGGGAGACGCGTACTTCATTTCGGGTACGTTTGACACCGGGAGAATCCCCAAAACCAGGGATGGCTTAAGACTTCATGAGGGACAAAAGCTGCGACAAGGTCGCGACGGTCAAAAGGAAACAACCGAGGTTGCAGATTGTATCGTCGCATAAATCGTCTTTGTTCAACTACTGGCTCCACTCTCTGAACACTCCACCACGTCAACTCGGGTCCCATTTTCTCGAAAAATATTCCACCATACATGCCTCATGTTTAACGAGATTTTTGATTTTGTTCGGTGAAGAATCGCTTTTCGAATGACGAACGACGAACACCTCCCAATATTCGAATTCTAATGCATACGGTACGTATTTAAATGCAAGTAGCATTTGTCTTTCAACGATTTGTATATATTTCCCAAAAACTAATCACGTCCTCCTCCAAACAGAAATAGAAATAGCTGGTGGCCTTCCGTGCTGCGTCCAGATATTCGGGATTTTGATAAATATCAAACGACTATATAGTTGATGTTTTCATATTCTAATATTTGTGCGATTTTCGTCCGGAGTGCATAGTCCAAGTCTGGGAGCAAATGTCTGGGGACAAGTTTTGTGACTTCCGGCAATTCGATCGTGTTTATTAATTGCCGTTTACTGTGTTGAATATCGTGATAGACGTCTAAACTTTTGCTATTTCACGATCGATGAATTTCCACATGGAAATAGTATAGCATAAGCATCGACAATGAGTCTGTTCACATTCGGGCACGATTTTGATTTTTCTAAGCATTGTCGTCGGGTTTATTGTCAGCCATCTTCCAGCGTCACTCGTTCTTAAAATAAAAAAAAAAATTGACTTTATTGTTTTTGCTCACAGTTTATGAGATCAATCTTACCCGTAATGATGACGTTTCTCAGAACCTTTATTTTTTCACAAATGTTGAGGGTTTTGTATACAATCTGTGCGGAAATTTGGGATTTTGGTGCCATGCAGTTCATGGCAAAAGGGTAATGTTCTTATCAACTTATGATTTATGACAAAGATATGTGTATATTAAAGTTTTGCATTCTTGCAGTGAAACCAGATGCGCGCGGGAAACAATTATATAGGTTATGTCAGACCTAACAAAACTCAAGCTGCCATCGAAAGGTTTAAACAGCTATACAAATGTTTCAACAGATGATTCAGAGGTAAATAGAAATGATGAAGAGTTTATGTATTATATATTTATATTGTAACATTATATATACTGATCTTTTAGTGATGGATGAACTGACTGTAGAGTGCATTGGATTTCTACAATGTTACGATTCGTGTCATTCCTTCGTGGTAGCATTCTGAGCGAAAGAGAAATTCCCAGCAAAGCCTCTAGTACTATACACCTTTGAGTAAAATAAAATTTTTCAGCTCGCGTGAAAAGAAATGTCTGTGATTTCACGCACGATGCGAGAGAAAACAAATGTTTTATCAATCTAAGTGTATTTTTTAAAGGGAAAAACATCATACTTAAATTATATCACTGGAAACCGTTTGTTGTAAATAAAACAAGATGATTCAATTTTTGCACATGTGATGCGAGTAAGCCCGATACGATGTCATGTCTTTACTCTAAATCAAACCTTTCAAAGCGTCTAATCATACGTAAACGCAATTTTGCACTAATTAAAACTGATTTTCCATGTTGTCGGTCAACAGATCGAGTGTCACACTGTACGTAAGGATTGCAGTTAAAAAATTTATCGTACCTTAAAAATGAATAAATTTCACGCAGTAAATATAAAAAAGTTTTTATTTTTTTGATTACAATTCTACGATGGACATCCATCCAAAAATTCGGTACAGGTCGGACCTCGTCATGACGAACACGAAATTTAAAATATTCGCTACATCGATGTTTTGTTTAAACTTGTCGAAGTGATTCCTCTGGTTGTGAAAACCGCGACATGAGGATCGAAAGCGAGGTACCATTAATTCAACCTTGGTTTGCTCCTGGAAGACGGAGACGTCGGTATGGTTGGTACAGGGTTTATAGAAGATCGAGAACGACCGGTATGTGGTATATCGTCGCGGGAGCCGAAGGAGGAGTATAAAGAGAAAAAGGTGGGAGTGTGTGGTTTTGAGGGGTTATCGAATACTTGTTATTTTCTTGTGATGAGTTGGTAAAGCTTGTGTACGATAAAAGAAAAATGAAATTTTTTTAAATTTTATTTTATTGGTTGTAGAAATGATATAAAATTCTATGGCATATATTTAAATGTGTGGTTTGAATTTATTTATTACTCACATCATTTATCAAAGATTTTAACAACACAATCAAGAAGTCAAGGGGGAAAAATAACTGATTTGCATGTCAGAAACAAATACGTAAATAAATAAGAATAAGAAATAAACGCAATAAACATTAATTATTTTAAAAAATTTGAAGCTTAGTCAGCACTAATGATCAATAATTCAAAATTTAGTGACTCAATGGCCCTCAAACATTGTGATAATGATAAGATTGTTTAATGTAAAATTTATACGACAGATGGCGATAGGGATACCTTTTGTTTGGCTTAAGAAACGTAGAAGAAAAATTCCGAGGGCAAATCCACTCAATAATGAGGGCAGGGGACAGTGGGAAAACCCCTTATTGTAACTGATGACAAGGTAGCTGACCAATGATTATTACTCTAGCCACAACTCCCTCTTCTAAAGGGGGTTATCTCTAACTTTTAAGATTTTTAATGACAATCTTTGTGTAAATATTTTATCCACAATTAAACCAGCATTTTATCAATCAAGATTTGAATATTTATTTTCCTACATATTATTATCAAATCGTATAATTGGTTGCGACCACTGACCTGTATTGAGGTCAGTTGTTGCGACCCGACTCCTTATATTTGGCTTCGTCATTCTGCTTCCCTTTGCACTTGACAGTGATTGACCCTGACCTCTGAACACCGGGATGGCGCTCAATAATGAGGAATTTCAAAAAACATTTAACAATTTCTACGGATTAGTAGAAATGAAAAAGAAAAGCCACAAGAAATTAGAAGAAGAAATCGTAACTCTGGTATGCAAAGACGGACAATGTATTGCTCACAAGACCTTTTTAACTTCTCGTTCCGAATACTTCGACGCCATGTTCAGGACCGATAACACGGAATCCAGAACAAACAGAGTTTCTTTTCCCGACATATCCATTGAAATCATGATTATCATCGTGAAATACGTCTACGCCCAAGAACTACCGGACCCATCGACAATATCGAAAGAATTAAACCAAGATTTACTGATCGTAAGCAATCGATTGCTGATGGACAAACTATTCGACAAATACTGGGAACCGTTCAACAATATCAATTTAAGCAACTGTATTAACTTGTGGTATTTATCTACTATTTTCAACAAACAAAAAATCGTTCGCAACGTCGAGTCATTTATAGTAAACAACTTTAAACAAATTTTAAAAAGTGAAGATTTATCCAAGATCACGACAGAAAAAATGGCGAGGTTAATCGTAAGTGATGTAACGAAGGAATTAAACGATGTCAAATACAGTGGTCTGATCTATTACACCTTCGATTGGGGTCAGAACACAGGAAACATGGACGAGGTTCTGAATTTATTATCCATGTACGACCTCTCGAGATTACATGATGTGCACCTCACGGATTTGCTCAAAAGCAATGTCGTCACTCAACGGGAAGAGTTGAAAAATTTTTTCATGAGTGAAATCATCAGACGCTGGATCGAATCTAATAAATGGCATCTTATTTTATGCACACTTCAGATGACAGACGACGTCACATACTTCCGTCGAAAGATTTCTATCCCACATGGCGAATTAATCAATGAACGCAATTATCAACCCATGGCGACGAGTTCGGCCACTTGTAACGGCTTCAAGTTCACCTATACCCCGGAATTTCTGGCATCGATTCAGCTAGAAGACCGTCGCAAAATTGTATACGAAACTGCAAACGAGAACGAAATGTTTTTCTTCATTCCCGGTTTCAACAAATGTTTTATCAAATTTAATTTTAAAACGAACGAATGGACTTCTTTGACAGACCCAGACATCGTTGACTGCAAGCGCTTGCTGTTGGTGTCTGATGGCAAGTTTTATATGGATGTGAATAATGGTGTTATCAAAATTTTCAATACGAATACTCGGCGAACGAAATTCCGTCAAAAACCGTCTGGTAGTTGGTGGAAATGTTTCGACTGTCCCAGTAGACATCTCGGTGCCAAAAAGAATATACGTATTTACTTCTACAATGTTACTACTAAGAAATTAGCATTTTACGAAACGGATAATGATTGTTGGACCGTGACTGAAGTTAATTACGATGTCGACGTAAAAAATGATTGTGTTAATTTTTTTAGTTATGAAAACTCGTTGATCGTTTGCACTTATAAGAAGCAGCACGTTGCTTATTCTTTACTAACTGGAGAAAAAATTGACTTATTTGCAACATTACCAGGTGCTATACAAGTAGCTTTTAATATTTGTTGGTATTAAATAAGCTTATTGTATAGAACCAATGGGGAAAATAACTGATTTGTCGGTCAGAGATGAGTTTAATGCAATGAACATTACTGTAATTATTTTATTATCTTAAAAAATGTGGAGCATAGACTGAGTTTAGCTAGAACCAATGATTAATAAATAAGCTTAATTCAAAATTTAGTGAATTAATTGTCAATAAATGGAAAACAACATATGTAATCAGTAAATTAGAGGTTAATAAATTCAAAAAGTGCAGTAAGAAATGTGAAAGTTTTGTAATTCATAATTTTTGTTTTTTTCATTTTGAGTGTTGTCCAAATTTATTGCCAAATGCAATTATGAGAGTATCGATGACCCAAGGGAAACGCCCCAAATAGATCGAATGTTATTACAAAGTACTTTCAACCAAGGCATAGCAAATTCCTTTTTCATTATTTCCCTGACATTACTTTCCCACTCAACTGAATGAAATTAAACCAAACTATCCATATTTACTGTATCACTTTAAAAAAAAACTTTTTAAAAATAATTTAGGCATTTTTTTCGATTGAAGTTGAACCTCAGAGGGAGAGGAGGGAGGGAAGGCTCAGCGACCTTTTGCCAGGCCAGGGCGACGCCTTACGACGACCACGTAATTCTGCTTCGGCTGTTGGCTCTGCCTTGCCGTCGAAACCTCGGTCAAATACTCGAAACCCAACTCTTGTCAACATGTAAGATCACAGATTTGACCCCGTGGTGGTGAACCCCAGGTAACAACCTTCTATACTGTAACTTGTCCCTTCCCTTAGGGCACCCAGTCCAAACAACCTGCCAAATAGGGGTAAAGGCAGAAGTTGGAGGAAATCCCTTTCTTTGCCTTGCCTTAAGGTATGAGGGAAAGGGTAATTGTTTTCTCCAGTTTTCTGGTCAGATGAGATGATCAAAAAGCAAACATGGAAACTCAAAAAAATGCAAGTTTTAGGCATTTTTTTCGATTGAAGTTGAACCTCAGAGGGAGAGGAGGGAGGGAAGGCTCAGCGACCTTTTGCCAGGC
>JAQFZO010002955.1:0-10888 GCA_034695885.1 Geophilus flavus | reverse complement strand
ATGATGCCTGTAAAGAATTAATATTGCAAATTAAATAAATAAATAAATAAATAAAAATAATTCTTTAATTTTGTATTTAAAAAAATTCGATTCTTACGAAAAATCATGATTTCTTCGGTCTAAAATTTGATTGATCCAAGCTGCGAGTAAGAGTGATGATATTTCCTCATCCATTTCACTATGACAAACTCTTTGCACGATTTTTTTCATTTCTTCTAAAGGCAAATCGTCTTTTCCGTAGTTCGTATCTTCGTCGTTTGGGTTGGAAAAATGGCGAGTCCTTGCGAGAATTCGTTGCATCGATGGTGAAATCTGAGTTTCGGGTTTTTTGATGAGATTTTTCCGAATTTTTAAAGTTTTTATCAACGACAATGATTTAATTTCCAATTTTTTCACACACCGTTCGAGGTCAGATCTGAGTTTTTTACAAATTGCGACTACATCTTCATCCTGAGTTTAAAAAAAAATAATTTAAGAAATGAATTATTTATATTATTTGACATCTTTACTTGTTTTATGGCTTCTTTTATAGTTGTATGAAAAGCATGGATGTAAGAAATCAAGGTCGTGGTTCCGTTGACGTATTTCTCGTGATGTGACTGTACTGCCGAATTAACAAATTGGCTGAGCGAGGTCTGAAATATGTAAACAAAGTATTAAATATCATAAATTTACGTGAAAAATTGGTTAAATGGTACTTGAAAGGGCAAAATCGATAAATATTCGGCCGGACATGATACTGCTTGAACTTCAACATCGTCCACAACAAATTTCATACACTTATTTGGTCCCAAAAAGCTTTTTACGACGTTAGAAAAATCCATTTCCTAGAAAAATGAACAGAAAGCTCCCATTTATAAACAAACAACTCAAATCGGGTAAATCCAGGACGATGCACAGTAATGAGAAATTATCTATTAATTTTATTTTATTCGCGTATTAATTTTTATTAAAAGTTTAGAAATAGGGAAGTCTAGTTAGCTAATAATTTAGCACAATAGAAATTTTAAGAGAAAATTTTAGTACCGGTCTACTATTTATAGTTAAGTAATCTGTCACTACGTGGCAGCACCTAATATTTGGCGGGTTGCTTGAATCGCCAAGTTGTATGACCGCTTGAATTTTACAAAAGTATGAAAATATTTCTCAAATTACCCTTTAACTTCGTTTTTTAAAAATAAAATGAGAGAAAAAAAAAACATTGATTCAAACGCGTCATAAAATGGAAAATTGATTCCATTACAACCCATCGCCTAGCAACGGTTTTTGTTTACAATCCGCTGTAATGGCGGACTGCGAGACACGAAACTTCGCTTCCGACACATCAAATTCACCTCGGGATATAAAATTCCACTAAATTTCCATTCCTTCCATAACAAAATAAAACAAAATGGAAAAAGCTCAAGGTTTAGATTTTTCGGAATGCGTGTACAATTTACTGTACAAAACATCCGACGGATGCGAAGAACCGAAGAAACCTCGGCTGAGGTAAAGTAAAATGGAATTTTAAAAAAAATCCCATATTCAACAACCATCCCCCGTTTCAGATACAGATCCGTGTACAGCGATCAAGTCAAAGAAGAAGTGCGAAAAAATAGGGAATCGCATCGCACGATGGGATTGGCCGAAGAAACTCTCCCCCAACCACAAAGTTTTTTAAAGAAACACACTAAAGAGATAAAATTAGAAGAAAAAGTCGCAGGTACGTAGGTTTTATTTGTCGAATAAAATATAAAATACGAATTTATTTGATTATTAATTAGCACGGCCGCCGAAAGAGAAAGATCATTGCTGTTCGAAGACGGTTCCGGTTCCACGGCGCAGCGAAATGAAGGAATTGCCAAAACCCGAGCCAACTAAGAAGGATTTCATATCTTTGAATGCGACCAAAGCCATTTTAGCTCCTGCGCTTAAACCAATCATCAAACAAGTGGATACGAGGAAAGGAAGTAGTTTTCAACTTCCAACGTCGGGATTGCAACCTCTCTTTTTGAATAAAAAGGTTTTTTTGTTTTGTTGTTGTGGAAATGGTTTTTTGAGATAAATCGATGATGAATTTCAGACTTATGGTAAGGTTCCGCCTTATTTGGAGCAAAGAAAGAAGGAAATTGAGGACGAACAGAAGGATTACGAGGCTTATGTGGATGAAAATGTGGAACAGGGAAATATGAAACAAGTGGCGGAAGAGGAAAGGCAGAAAATGCTCGAGGTGAATTTTGGATCACATCTGTCATTTGTGTGAAGGAATTGTGGGAGAAGTGATTCTCGGTAAGAGTTACTCGCAAAATTCCTTCACACATGCTAGTCTGGTAATGTGAAGCGGCTTAAAGTGGCACTTCCGGTTTTTCAAAATATTTTCAAATAGGATTAATGTTTTGTGTGTATACACCTAATTTCGTTGGCTACTGGGATATCAATTTTTGATCTCAAATGTGACCTTGGAGGTCATTTTCACGACCATCCAGCTCGAAGAACCCTGACAAATTGAGAGAAATATAAAATATATTTTTTTTAAAGAGCTTCTATAACCGTGTTATTATTTCTGCTCCGAATTTTGTTCCGGTTCATGTTCAGGTTTAGCTTCGAGATGGGAAAAAATGGGGAAAAAAATTGCACCTGCTGATCATAATTTTCAGCCAGGCAGTTGTAATTATAAATAATTACTCATGATTGCTTAATTTAATTTTGCATCTTGCATTTAATTACATAATAATTGCATTTAAAAACAAAGGTTTAGATCTAAAAAAATCCTGTTTGTAAATTTGAAAACTTGAAAAAATATTACAGTTTTCGGTTCCGAAAATTTTAAATGATTTTACATCCCCAATACGGAATAATTTGAGAAAAAGAGGATTAAAATTCCGTTCAACTTTGGAACAAAATCAGAGAACACACAAAACATTTTTTCAGAAAAATTTCGAGTCCTTTGGTCCACTCGGAAGTGCCAAAAACCCAAAAATTGATTCATTTCCTTTGACAATCCTCAGGGCTTGAAGAATAACTGGGACTCGCTATTCAAAATATACCAGAAAATGTCACTCACGATCGATACAGTGGGAAAGAAGAGAAAAAAGGCGCAGTTGGAAGCGGAAATGAAACAATTGGAAAAGGACATTTCCTTACTGGAAGGTTACCCGACCATCTACCTACTGCAGTGAACCAATCAATCGTCGAAAACGCGTCGATACTTGGATTTTGATACGATGTAATAAAATTTTATTGAAATAAAAAGGGTTATGATACATTTACGAATGAATGGAATAGTATATATCATAAATAGAGATTTCCTTTTATTTTTTCTATAATACTGAATAATTTAAAATGTAAAATCGATGTAAAATTTTTAATAACTACAAAATTCAAAATTCAAAATTGAAAAAATCGATAGAAATAACATTTTTTTTTTACATACAAATCGATCGGAATAAGAAAATATATGAGGAAACAATTATTTGAAACATTGATGAGGAAAAGATTTTTCGAGTTCCTGATTGATATGATTGATTGACAGTTCTTAATTACATTTTCGGCTTTGTATCGAATTCATCTAATTATGTTGTTTATTTTTTTTCCTTATTTCTTTCTAGGTGATTGAGAATTTGTCAGGAGTTTTGTTTACTGGTGATTTGTTGAGTAGAGATTTGGTTTCGACTATGTAATGAGTGAGTCTCGTTGGAAGACAACCGTGGTTGAGTTGGTGGAACTCGACCAATTGAAGGATGTCGTAGAATTTGGTTTTTCCGTCGTCCATCGTGTATACCACTTGCTCGTTATCTTTTTTCTGTGAAATTTGAGGAAATAAAATTTAAATTTTGGCTTCGCTGCAATACTGCAGTACACTGCAAGACAAAATTATAGAGAATCTAAGGTTTTAATAAAATTCCTGTTACTCCAGTGTTTTAGAACACATTTTATTGATCTCTATACAATTTCAAAACAATTCTTTAAATATTAAACAAATGAGGGAGAAAATTCACTTTTGAGTTTTTCGGCTTTGCGAAGGTAATTGAAGGAATTTTGGATCCGAAAAGCAGTGGGACGAATGGTATAACATGTCCTAAAATGTTTCCATAATACACAATAACCATATCATTCAATGTGTGGCCTGGGCAGAGCTGCATAAGAATAACATGGGTTTCTGTCTGTCAGTAGGCAAAAAATGAATTTTCTCTCTCATTTCTTTAATATTTAAAGAATTGTTTTGAAACTTTGTAGAGATCAATAAAATGTCCTCTAAAGCAATTGAGTAACTAAGAATTTTATTTAAGTCTTATAGTTTTTATTCAAACCTAACAAAAACGAGTGGCTTTTATAATTTTGTCTTGCAGTGAAGATTGATTTTTCTTAGTTTTAAAAATTTTTTTTTGGTTGACTTACGGGTTCGATCTTTATGTGGTAGATTTTATCCGCGTACATAAAGGACAGGACGAAAGTGTTTGGTGGTCGACTTTTATCTCGGACTAAAAAAACACTGAAAAATTAAAAATTAAAAATTAAAGTAAACATAAATAAATACTGTAAATATAAAAATGTCGTAATTTTCAGCTATTGCGAGTTTAAGTGGGTAATCGGATAGATTTTTAAGTGGATAGAATTTCGTTAGAGGTCAGTAAACTGATTTTCTCATATTTTATTACTTAAACACCACAAAGTTTAAAGATGCAGACTTAATTTTCCATTTTGAGACCCCTTAAAGTGGCACTTCCGGTTCACAAACGGACCTCAAATTTTCTAAACCCCATTCACACACCCTATCTTCTATACCCTTAAAATTTTAAACATCCAGTACAATCGGAAGTGTCTTTTCCAAACGACCCAAACGAGGAAACCATCACCATAATTTGGTGTAACACTTCCTGTGTGCAAATGACAAAATAATGAATAAAAGATTTCTGTTTATACAGCATTTGCAAAGAAATTTCCATATTTATTTGCAATTTTATGAGCAGTTTACCTTTAAACGCATTCATGCAAATGCGAAAAAGGAAAGAGAACGAATGACCTTTCCATTTCTACTAGTGATTCTGTTTTAAACATTCGATTTTCATGTCAGGAAGTGTAAGTATTAGAAAAACACTTGACAGAAATACATTTTAACCAGTCTTGTTGACCCCTTTTATGCTGTCGAGTGATTTCGAGTAATTCGGGCAATTCGGGCAATTGTTTCGTCGACTCGATATTCCATATCAACAAGTCGTGCAATTTTCTCGATTTGTTCGTGCGTTGCTGACAGAATGAGGCCAAGAACAGCACAAGGAATTGGCTGCCTGCCATGAGAATAGGCAATTTAAACTTACCTATAGATGAAGACGTTGATTGACTATAGAGTAATTTCACACTTTTACCTTTAAAAGTGATTTATTGGATTTTAATTACCCAATCGAGATAATATTTTTCCTTCAGGAAAATCATTTTGATCTGTAACTGTGATGTAACTCAACTCACCCATCTACGGTCGCGTGTTTTGTGAGCAATTGATTGGCTTCTTCTCTGCTTAATCCACTGTGAAACCACGGTTGGGTGATATGGACTCCGTAATCCAAACCCCTTACACTGTTTACGTTGTTCTGTTTTCGTTGTATGACTTTCTAAATCGATTTTAAGATACAAAAAAAAAATTTTTCAAAAAATAAATTTAAATAAATAAATACCGTAAATAAATTTTTTTTCTTGACATTTCTTATTATTTACTTTATTCCAATTATATCCTTCCGCTTCGGCTATGGCTCTGGCTCTATCCGGGTCTTCAACGATTTTTCCTCGATCTCCAGTGAAATCCATGGCAACACGAGATCTCGTACTTTCCTTTAAAATTAAAACACAAAACTAAAGTAAAAAATCATATTTGAATAATTTTCCAATAGATTTTACCTCCGTGACTTTTAAACTGCTAAAATCCATTCCGTTAGACGTCACACGTAATTGCACGTTTTTAAAATTGTCACATAATTGTTTTCCATACTGAAAAAATTCAAAAAAAATAGTTGGAAAAATTTGAATAAAACAACAAAACGTCTCTGCCTCTCTCGTTGTAAAGTAATATATTTTTTACTTTTTAATTTTTTTTTACTGACCTTTGCTAGTCGGAATCCAGCGATCCAGCAAGTTCGTATTTTTTCATTATCGCATGCAAAAAACAAATTTTTGGTCTCTACATTTTTGGCTTGGTCGTGAAACTGTAAAAATAAAATTTAAAAACTCTTGATTTTATTTTCAAGGTTAAAGACGAGTGAAATAAGAGTTTGTTTTTGTTTTGACTGTACGACTATTCATAGAATACTTAAAAGAGTGAAGCAAGCAAAGCAACAGATGCCTCGACACAGAAAAAAAACATACATAAATAAAATCCACTTTGATAAGATATGATGGGGCAAAAGGAAATTCGAGAACTCGAGTGATTTTTATGTAATCAGAGATCAACTTATTTTTTCTCGGTCTCATCGAAGGTCATTATCCTCCATTAATCAAACTTTCGAGAATATTCAGTGAAAAAATCAAGTAAACATCGATCAAAACGAGGAAATCAACATTTGCAACCTTGCAGAGAAGTTTTCTATAGGAAGTTTAGCCGAGTAAACAAGGGGCAGCAAAAGGAAAGCGATATCGTTCGTCTTTAAAATCGTTGCGTGTTACCGTCACAGGGCAGAGTGATATAGATTACGGGATTACGGCTGTAAACACGCGAGAATCTTATTAAAAAGTGATAATAATAAAATAATGACGATAATAACAAGACTCATGCGTGTTTATGGTCCGAATATATCATTTCTCCTTGCAATAAAAGTGAAACCATGAATTCTAATCACTGCAAGTTGCAACTTTTTGCGCACAAATCTCGACAGTTACTCGTTGTCGAGACCTTCGCTTTAAGAAAAAAGAAAGGAAAAATGTAAATTTCTTTATTATTGCATTACCTTCAAGCAGAAACAGAATTCCGTTGGAATTTTAAAGTATTTGCTCGTTTTTACAAACCGGTACACGTCGTAATCGTGCAGATCTGCACAAATGGTTAACTTACTCGGATCCTATGAATAAAAGATAAAAAATAAAAAATAAAAATAAACAAAGCAATAAAAAGTCGTGAATAAATCATATTTACTGTATCTGTTGTTGTATACGAATAGTAAAGCGTGTTTTTATATAAAAGAAAAAATTCCTTCTTCCATAAACCTTGTAAATTCCTTTGTATCCATAAATCACCAAATATTTTTGGCTTTTCTCCTTTGGATTTCACCAAACACTAAAAAAATAAAAATATTTTTCAAGAAAAAAATTTTTTGAATTAATTAATTAATTAATTTTTACCTGAAGTGTAACAATTTTGCTTAATTCTTGTTCGTCTGTTAAACATTCATTTTGCGAATCAAATTCTATCATATCGAGAGGAAAAAATTGCTAAAAATTGTAACAAATAATTACGAATGTAATAACTGCAAATTCTATTGTCTTCGAGGACATCCGATATTTAATTGTAGGGAAAAGTGTGTTTGCATGCAGTTGAGTTGAAACTGAGTGGAACCAACTTCTCATTGGTTAAAATTCATTAAAGGCGTTATGCATACAGTAGAAAGTTGCAATTAAACTAATTTTCTAGGTGTGTAATTAAGCCAGTCTTTGTCTCTGTAATTATTCACGCTTGCCGAACCACAAAAACAATTTTATTTTATCGAGAAGTTAATTGCGCTCGCGTGTAATTATCGTGATGTTTATTGGCTCGGTAACTGTTGGAGACATCGAATGTACGACGACTACCGACGATTATCGAAATGTTTTGAGAGATACTCGTTTGGAAGTAATGTTTAATTGGGTCGGGCCTTGTTAAACTAAGGAACCTGGGCCACCTTGTTGTGTAATTTAGTAGGTACGAATAGAACATATAGTAATTCCCAACAATTCCGCATGTGTTTGTAGTGATTCTGAATCCTCTAGTCGTGGAGAGTCCGAATATCCGTGTCCAGAGGCTCGCAAATGTACGCAACAGTACGAAAATCGCATTGCTCGCAAAAGTTTCATCTTTGTGAGTATTCGCCAGAAAAAGTTGACGTACTTTGGCGAGAAATGCGATTTTCACACTGTTGCGCACATTTGCGAGTCCCGGAACACGAATATTCGGATTCGCCATGACGAGAGGATTCAGAATCACGCGCGTGTACACATACGGTACAACACACCTCTTGCAACATTTTCCGAAGTGTGGTAGGTAGTGGTTGAGTTCATTTAGTTTATACAAGTATATAGGATTGTGTAAAACATTATAATGAGACTGTCTCGTCTTTTGTCAGGTCCAGAATAGCAAAAGTTATCTGTTGCAACCTTAAGCTTAAGCAATATATGTCTTGTCTTGTCCAAAGTCTCATCATTGTCCCATAATCCCCGTTTCGAGTTAACCAGCCAAAAATAAATCCATTGGACTTCCATCAGATGATTTTACAATGTTTTCTTCTTGGAAAAGATCTGGAAGCACTCTGTCCAGTTAACGAGCAATCCTTTACGACCCATTAGAGTTGGGATATAAAAGAATAATAAACTTGATTACGACCCCCTAGTGGTGGTAAATCAAACTAAATTTGATCAATTCCCAACAAAAATGGATGGTGTGTTCTTATCTTTGATCCAATAAAGTTATTTTAGATTTTCCTCCCATTTTGGTTATGCCAGTGATGTGTCTTTGCCGCTTAGCATTTATTGGGTTAATCTGACATGGGAGGGAAGAAGAAACTTCCAAGCCCTATCTCTGTCTGGTTACCCCATTAGTAAACACCAAGCGGCATCTTACTTGTTAGTGCCGAAGCTTTCTTATTCTTCGCTTCTTTTCCCTCTTTTCTCATTTATTCCATTCTCGTTTTCCATACGTCCATTTGTGTTTGGGTTTCTGGTTGGTCTTACTTTTCTCATCTAGGGGATTATCAGTTCGCTAGTTTGTTGGAACAAAGGAGGCATTAATATAGAATGGGCTTTACTGGTTTTATCGGCCCACTATGCAATCCCATAGACAAGAGTAGCAAGTCAGGTTATAAGGATTTCCCCAATCCTGTAAAGATTGACATTGCATTTCCCCTTCCTTGCAGATTCTGCTAGGGATCATCTTTCTCCAAATTAAAACCCAGGACACACGGTATTGATTCTGTTGAGATTTGTTTTTCTTTTTACAATGCACTTTGAATTGTGTTGTTTTTGTGATTAACGGTCAGTGTCTGTCGTCAACGCAGCGATCAGTTTCCAATTAACATTGCTTCCACGTGAGAAAATCCACAACTACACTGCGCATGCGCGTATTTAATGTAAATAACTTACTACAGGGTTTTTGAGAATTTCATATTTCCTAAAATCTTTCCTGAAGAAAAACTTGTTGCTATAATTGGACTGTTTACATATCCTCCAGGACAAATATATTTTTAAAACCTCTTCGTGATCCTCCAGACTTCTTTCTTCGCTTCGAAAACATCCAATTAGTCGACAGATTCCCACACAGTATACAATCAATGTTTTCTTGTTCTTTCTCAATACTCACCTAATCCCATTTCGTCCAAATACTCGACCACAGACCAATTAGCATCTTTGGACAGGCCATTTTTCAATGCTAGTAATTGGCACAAATCGCTCGTCCTTAGGTTTTCTTCCACCACAACAGTTTTACAACTCCCATCCTCGTTGTAGAATTGAATGTCTGCCTTTAAAAACCAAAAACATGCAAAAATTAAGACCCCAAAAAACAACTTCCGGTCCTTTCAAATAAAATTTTCAGAAAATCTAGGCTTAACCTTTCAAAAATATGTGCAATCATCTGAAACCGGTATCGATTTCAGAATGAACCGAATCACATTTTTGAGGGTACCATTAGAACCGTCTCGTCGAGACAAGTCCGAAAATCTAGGTCCCATCATCTAAAAATGTGCACAACCGCGCGGAATCTACATTTCTCACAAAAGCAGCCATTCCGAATTTCACGCGAAGCAGATAAATGTGCATAAATGTTGATTTCCCACCGTTTCACACATTTGTGACAGATGGCACTTAGATTTTCGGATTCGCAGCGACGAGAGGCTTCAGAAAAGGCCCTACATGACAAATATTCTCAGTCTACAGGAAATACTCAGTACTCACTTCTTTCACATCTTCACTATCATCGCTCAACTCACATGTGGTGATCAAAGACGTTTGACTCTCGCAAAGACGTTCGTAAGTGATATTTCCCAAGATGCAATTGCAATTCATACTCCGGTGCAAAACTGCAAACTGAAAAACGAGTCGACTCGTTAAAAAAATATAAAAGAGTTGGCGAGCACAAATTATACTGTCAGCTGTGTAAACCAGCTTTAGGGACGTCGACCTGTTCCACGGCATGAAAACTAGAAACCACAATTTTATTTCATTTTTTTTTGAATTAAATATATTAAATATTTAAAAGTCAAATGGAAATAAAAATATTATTTCATCCAATTCGCATTTAGTGGGATTAAATGAACCTCCAGGCGAGGCAATGTTTAAAAATAGACGACATTATCGGAATCAAGGCCAAATTTTAGTCACATGTTTATGACACACTTGAAGAAGGATAAAAGAAAGATTCAGCAATTACTTTAATGTATAATTACGAGATGATTTTGAAGGTATGACGGCGTAATTTGTGTTTATACAGGTGGAGAAAATTACGATTTATGTGAGAAAACAAATAAATAAATAAAAAATGAAAGTGTCAGGGGAAAAAGTGAATGAAATTGACAGGACAAAGAGATGACTTCCTGGATTCACTTTTCAATTCTGACAGGTGCATTTCCTCTCTAAAGGGGTTTTTTTATGCATTTTAATTGCATTGCACTTGCAAAAAATGATTTTTTTTATTTTTTGCTCTTAAAGTCGCGTTTTCTTTTTTTTTTTTTTTTTTTTT
>JAQFZO010002954.1:0-10890 GCA_034695885.1 Geophilus flavus | reverse complement strand
ATATCAATGGTTCTATAGAGGAGCATTTACTTAAGAGTAATTTTGTTTGGATGGAATTAACTGGGTCATAACTGAATCACATTTGTTTTTTTTAAGCTAATTTTTCTACTACCATGATCAAGCTTCTTTACGGCAATTGTAGAGAAAAGTACGCGCGTTTGTGCGTTAATTCCGACTTAGAAAAGGCCAAATGCCAGGATTTGAAGATTTCTACATATGCAGCGAGACTTCGACCGACTTTGCACTGCGTTTCGATGACGCCGGATTGCGTCAAAGCCTCCGCAGACGAGAGTGGTTTTACCGTGGCTGGTTTAAAAACTTCCTATGATGCATTGAAGTGAGTAAATACAATAGACTAACAAGTAAACAGCGTGTTTGTTTATGAATGTTTATCCTTTTTCTAGAGGTGACAAACTCGTTTCTGCCATGGAAGAAACGTTTCCGGACAACAAACCAAATTATTATCTAGTTGCTGTAGTTAAAAGCAATTCGAACATCACAAAATTAAGTGATTTAAAGGGTAAATTTTCAAAAACATTAACATTTAGCTGTTAATTAACTTTTTTCAATTTTAACCATAGGTAAAAAATCTTGCCATTCAAATTTTCAGTGTGGCGCCAGTTGGAACATTCCAAAAGGCGTTTTACTGTCCAAAAAATTGATTAATGGCAAACCATGTGATCTGGATAAACAAATGTCAGAATTTTTTTCATCTAGTTGCGTACCAGGAGCGCCTAAGAACCTTCCAAAACTTTGTTCGTTATGTAAAGGTGATTGCAAAATTAATTTTTAACCTAAAATTCAAGTACTAAAACATCTTTTTTCCTTCAGATAAAAGCAAATGCTCCGATTCTGACGAATACGAAGGTTTCACGGGAGCGTTACGTTGCTTGGTCGAAGGTGGAGGAGATGTTGCATTTATTCAACACTCGTTAATCCGTCACATGACTGACAATCCGAACGTCGACCAAGCTTGGGCAAAAGGCTTGAAATCGATAGATTATAAACTTCTCTGCGCTACGGATGGAGTGAAAACTATTCAAGAGTTCGAGGCGTGTAACTGGGCTAAAATTCCTGGAAGACAGGTATTAAATCACTCGGTTTTTCACATCAATTTGTAATTTAACGACGTATAAACGTCAATTTTGTTTGTCTAGCTTCTATTTCCCAAATCGATTTCTGATCCATTACGTCAGTCAATATTACTCATGCTCACACGAGCAGATTCAACATTTGGTTTAGAATCATCTACATTCCAATTATATTCATCCTATCAAAATAAGACGGATGTCATATTTAGTGTAAGTTTTAGTACAATATTTAGTAAATTAATTAAAATTTCTAAATATTTATTTTCCAAAATCTAGAATGGGACATCTGGCATAGTTCTTCAAAACAAAACGACAGTAACGAGCATTCTTGGTGCCGATGTCGTCAAATTGATGGATTCCACTACTTGCGTCAACGGCGCTTACAAAATTAAAAACGATTACTTAGTTTTAATCGTCGTGGCATTATTTTCAGCATTACGGTTTACTATTTTGTAAAAAGCGAAGAAATGAACCTGCACTCCTTCCTTCATCAATTGTACTTAAAGCGTTACTTAAGTATTTATTTTAGTTTTGTGATACGTGTAGCTTTAAAAAACAAAACCAAATCTAATTTAATCGTCATATTTCCGTCCGATTTGATATTGTAATGAATTTATTTTTAATGTATGTAACGAGTTGCTAGTCTTATCAAAAAGTGATAAAATAAAAATAATTTTTCACATTTACCACATTTTATTAGCGTACTAATTTAAATTCTTTTACATATATATATATTTTGAAAAAATATTCATGATTTCTTAAATTAAAATACTGACGAAATAATACTGTTAAAAATATTTAAAATAAAAAGTACCATCAAAAATAAAATCAACTTAAAAAATCATCATTTTGCTAATAGTGTGGAGACTCGAATTTTTCCATCTAACGATGCAGAAATGCATGTGCCACAGTCCATGGTTGTAGCCCAATCCATCGTAATGACGGGCGCCATATGACCTTCTAATCTCATCACAGCGATGGGCGGTGTTTTACTATCAGGTATCTGAAATTATCGCCCATTTTCATCTCTTTTCCACCGTGATAGAATAGAAACATTTGCTACAATTCCAGAACACACAATTTCGCATGTGGTAGGTGAACCCTCTCGTCATGACGAATCCGAATATTCATATTCCGAAGCTCGCAATCGTGCAAAAATAGAATTTTTCGGCAAGTTCATCACACATTCACTAGCAAATGCTGTGCACGTTTGCGAGAAATGCGATTTTCGGACTATTGCGCACATTTGCAAGCCTAGGGACATGGATATTCGGACTTGTCATGACGAGAGGATTCCGAATCACCTTATGACATGCGAAACGATGTGTTCTGAAATTGTACAAAAAATTCGATGTGTTTTCCTACCTCGGAAATGATTGCACTTGTGTTTCCACATGTGAGCACGTGTTTTCCGTCTGAATCCACAGAAAATAATTTGCCCACTGGCCGGTGATACTGATTCTTTTGACTCGATGAACCGTATGGATTTATGAAAGGCCCTGCACATTTTTCCATCATGTTGTGTTCTGACAGTTTTTGTCCACTGTTGTTCACATTCCACTGACAAAACTGAAAAAATTCAACATTTTCGTTATATTTTAACACATCTGTGAAGTGGTTGATGTGATTTTGATTACCTTTCCGTCTGAACCCATTGAATAAATAGTAGTTTCACCGGAACTTAACTCGATTGTGTGTGTTTCCCCTGTATGTGCCGTCCATTGAGTTATGCATTCGTAAGTCCTCATATCTAAATAAAAATATAGGAATTAAAAAGGAATTTTTATACAAAAGATGTACAGCGTTACCAAATATCGATATATTTCCTTGAGTATCTCCTACGATTAATAATTGACCATTGTGATTAAAAAGTGAACAATTTACTACGCACGATTCATTTTTTAAAGCAAGTTGTTTCTGAGTAAAAAGAAACAAATTAATATGAAATTTAAATTTAATTTAGTAAAATCTTACCAATAATTTCTTTTTTTTAATATCCCACAATATCAAATTGCCAGATAATGGTAATAAACAAGTTTGATCAAATCCAAGAGTATTAAATTTTACAGCTGCGCTGCTCACGAAATATGACTCAGTTGGACTGCATGCCAAATTCACTATTCTAGATAACAGTAATTATGTAATTAGAATTTAATTCCGCATTAATTCCATGAAAACAACCAACTTTTGATCTTTTATAGGACAATTTCCTTCCGATCCAATTTCCCACACTGTCTTTTTTTCTTGCGTGTCGTACAGGCGAATAATTCCCGTACGATTCCCAAACAAGAGCTGAAAAAAACCAATAAAAATTTTAAAAATTTTGTATAATTCCATTATTTTTTACAATAAAAACTCACAAATCTTTCATTTTTTTGTGTCCATTCCAAAGACAACACACTAGACTTTGATATAACTGTAGCCAACGTTAAAGGTGACGGGCTAGGCTTCCAAATTCTTAAAAATCACGATTTAAATTGAATTTATGCAATTAAAACTAAGAAAAACGAATTACTTTATGACTCCATCGATGTCGGAGCTTGCAATAATAGAACCAGACTCGTTAAATTTACAATGCGTTATAGCTGACTGGTGTTCCGTATATTCTTCTTGACTCAACAACAGTAAAGGTGACTTTCTAATGTCATCGATGTCGCCTAATATAAATAAATAAAACATTAATTTTCAGTTAAATTGTAATTTAATCAACAAACCTGCAGAAATCACAGCGGGACTCGATCTTTCCACTTCCTTTACAACAATTTTCACGTCTGTTACATCGGGAACATCCTTATTTTTACCACTTAAAGTGTCTTTATTTTTAGCGGCAGTTTCTTCACTCTACAAACAAAACACTAAATGTGATGATTTTCATTAATAAACAGCTTTGCTACTGCTAAATTACCTTAGTTTGTAAGATAGTACTCAATCTTCTTGTATCGGAGTCACTCATAGTCCTGCCTTTTATGGATGACGACAATTGAGTAGTACTCGCTCTTGTTTTTGTTTTTGTACTTTGTTTGGACGTAGCTGAAATATATCAGATATCGCTATTAAAATTTTTATTACTTCCCATTACAGCATTCATAAAATCAACCTGATAAATCTGATTCTGGAAATATTTTCTTCGAAGTCTGGGAAGCTGATGACCTTCGGCCTAAAATGGGTGACGTAGGCAACCCACTGCTTATATTTTTGATAATAGATCGTAAGGATTTCGACTGTGTGTCGCAGTTCGACGGTTCTCTGTAATCAAAACATAAATTAATTGTAATTTGATGCAAAAACCAAAGAAATGATTGTACTTTACTGTGCCAAAACATAAAAATCATCCATAATATCGCCTGGTGAATTGATATCTGTGGAATCGAGTAATTTATTCGATGTTTGTTTATCCGACGGTACTTCGCGAGCCTGCAAAGCTGCAACTTGTTGTCTCAGCATTTCGTTTTCATCTTGTAATTGATTGATCTTCATTCGTTCTTCTTCGTAATTCAGTAAAACTGGGAGAGGTTATTTTCAGTTAAAGTTTTTTTTATACGGTAAATTCATGTTGATAATTTTAAAAATAATTTTTTAAGGATATGCATGCTTTGAAAAATAACGCTTAAAAAATTGTGCAATGAAACAAGCATCGTGTCCTGCCATTGACGGGTAAAATAACCAGCATACGACGGATTTTCTTCAGGATTTTTAAGAAAAGGCAATACTAAAAAGAGAAAAAGAAAATTAAATTAAATTTTATTTGATTTGATGTTTATAAATGAGAAAATTACCGAACCAATCCTTCCATTCCGGTTGATTTTGTAAATCTTGTCCCATTTTGTCAAAAAATTCGATGAGTTTATCATGTCGACTTGTCTGAATTGTGTTTATTATATACATCTTTAGTAAACTGTTTTCCAACTTTCGTACAGCGCCAGCAAATTGCTGCTCCAAATGACAGAAAATCCTCTGCTCCATGTGACTCCATGTGTCTCTTAACGATGTCAGATCGTAAGTTGTTACGTACGAGCATAATTGATCAACTATCTTATCAGCCTACGAAAAATTAAAGTCAATGTCAAGTGCTTAATTGGATAAAAAATACTCAATTTTCACTACTCACCCTGAAGCCTTTGTCTTTATCATTTTTTAAATCCGTGTCGAAAGATTTCAACGTCCCCACAAAACCGCGAAACAATAAATATTCTCGCACAAGTTCATCCACAAACGACACAGCTGTCATCGTACTAATTGAAAATCTTAACCACAACACCCATCGCTATTAAAAATCAAAACACTTGTCTGTCATCAAGCGGCCATATCGCAACTTGCAACGAGCGACATCTAGTGCAGATGTGGAGAATTAAAATAATTTCCCATTTAAATCACGTCCTATTTATTACGACGACGGAAGCAATTCCAAATGCCCATGTCAGTTTGTATCTGCGGAAGGTGACATTTGATCACATGATACATTCCTCAAAATTCAGAGTTAATTCCATACACCGAAACCCTTTTTCTGTCATAAAAAATTATTGATGATAAAATAAGAAATTTCATATTCTCAACCTTCCAGTATGCATACCGCGTATCGTCTATTTAAAAAAAATTGGAACAAGAGTCATAAAAACATCATTGGCAACGTGTAGCGTAAATAGATCTGTGCTTCATTTAGGATAAACTTTTTGCATCTCATCACTTTGGTTTAAAAATAAACATGAAGATGTTTCCAACTAGAGACAGACACCGAGGACGGCGCAATCAGAACCGAACAAGTGAATGCGTGAAAACGACGCAGAAAAACATCATGGAAAGAATCAAGACCTTTTCCAAGTAAAACACCCGCAAATGTTTGGATCTGGACATATAGTAAGACTAATTGACCACTTAAAAATCATAAAACCCAAAAAAATAATCGAAACTTTTCGTTTTTACCAATTTTTACAGATTAAAACGTAAAAACAAACAAGAAAAATTAGTCGACTTCAACAAGAAATGTTGAAAGTAAAATTAAAACGACAATTTCACGACTTGGCCCCACACGACCACGATGGCCCGACTGATGCGCTGCCACAGGTAGGGGTCAAAAGAAAAAAAATCGACACATCACGACTTGAGGATGAAAACAAATGGCTACTCGTACAAGAAATGCAAGTTAAACAACTCGAAGAGATCCAACGGATTCGGAACGAGGAACACAAGCGATTGGTTTTTGCCCTCAAGAATCAACGACAAAGACTACACTACGAAAAAATGGCTGAACTTAACCAACAAAAGGAAATGTTTGAAAGGCTTTTACGCAAGGTAATAAAGACATTTCAGAAAAACACAATAGAAGAAATTTATAAATAGAACTTTTGATTCGAATTTCAGTTTAAGAATGAGTCATCATCATCATCATCATCGGAGATTGAGAATAATGTAACTTCGCCTTTAAACTCCGATGTCACGAAAGTGAGTTATACAAATTACGTGTCACGATGACACGAGAAAACAATCGGTAATGTGCAATGCAAAGATTGCTAAAGAGATAAAAATCTTTGATATATGCATGCATATGAGTTTTATGCAAAAAAGTTGCATTCTTCACGAATGAATGACAAGATAATAAGAGATATCGCGGGAGGTGTAGTGTGGATTAAAATTGGAAGGTAAAAAAAAAAAACTCGATTGTGCAGTTTTCGATGGAAAAAACTGATTCAAAATTCGGTATAACTGCGTGATGTTGACGGAAGTTATCTGTGCCAGCTGGCAACTACCAATTTACCAAATAGTTTGCAGAGTTTACTGCTGGTTTTGAATCAAGGCAACTGTTTTATCTTTTTAAAACGGTCAATGAACTCGTGGTTCCGATATTAAGAGAGAGAGAAAAAAAATCCCAATTCAAATAATTAGCATTTGATCGAAGATTAAAGATAAATTCTAACCCATACCTAATCAATTTAACCTATCAAAATATTTCTACAAAGGTAAAAAGTAAAAATAAATTCTTTTTCTTTTAAAACATTACGGTAGGTATCTTTAATAACTGTTTACAAATTAGAAACCTAATTTTAGAAAACAAAAATAAAAAAATAATTCGTTTATTTTCATTGTTATGTAAATAATTCAGTGGAAGTGAAATGACCTTATCCATTTACTTTGTATACAATCAAAGGAAACTTCCTAAGTTTTCCTACTTCAGGATTATAGTAAAAAAATATGTAAGCCGTTAATAAGAGGGAAAATTCACTCACAACCGGAAACTACAATTACTAAACAGAGACAGTGCCGTAATCAATTTCCCAATTTTTTTTTCCAATACGAATTTTACACACCCAGATCAATTCTAACCAACAGCAAAAAAAAATAAAAAATAAATTATTTTTTCACATGTAGGTCTGAAAAATGCCAAACTGCACCTGTCCCGCATTAGAACTTTTTACAAATATAGGTGGTTAGCCATAATTGAGGCCAGGAGAGCAGCAAAACACGCTTAGGAGTCGTGAACTGAACCCTTCCCTCCCAAGTCCCAAAGAATGAAAAAAAATATTACATTCACATGATAGCAGACCTATAATATATGATTTAAACCGTTCCCATATAAAAGCCAGACATTGAAATTGATGTTTATATTTCAATTGAAGTGTTCATTGTTTTTATTGTGTAATGATTTTATGATTACCTGACACAATTCCCTCATATCTTTCTCAAACAACGCGAGATATTTTGTTATTTTCTTTTTTTATTTATGTATTAATTGTTATGGATGTTTTCAATGAGGTTTCAACCCCGGGGAGTAATTTTTAAGATCTATTCATACCGTACTGGAAATATAGTTTTATTATTAACTCCCGAAAATATGACCTTTTGTCCCCCGGGGTTGGTGTCAGCAAAGTATGAGAAAGAAAAGTTATGTTTTTGTTCTCATAGACAAGGTTTTCTCTCCTGGATATAAAAAAGTGTTGTTGTTTGGTGAGAGTTCGACTTATTTATAGCACAAATTGTAGCTTTGGAGAAGAAGAATTTAAAAAAAGGGTTTTTTGCATGGTAAAAATAAATGTTTTTGGGGTTTGAAAAAAGTGTTTGAAGATCTGGTTTAGTGTTTAAACCCATGAAGTTGATCTGAAATTAATTGGGGTGAATAAAAAACTAAATTTTGGTTAATTAGGATTTAGAATCACGCTATTTTTGTTTTTTTTTTTTAATTTTTATTTTGGGAATATTTTTTTTGGGGAGTGAAAAAATGGTTGTAAAAGAGTTAAGGTTTTGTCTTTTTTAAAGATTTTATGGGATTAAGTTAATTGAGGTGTAGTTTATGAGTCGTATGTAAAAATCTATTACGAAATTGTAATTATTTCCTAGTAGAAACTCGTTTCTGGTGTAACTAATCTGAGAAATGTGGAAATGTGCATACGGGGATAAGATATTCCGAAATTAGTAACTGTTTATCATAATAAGTTGATAATAACATTCATATTTTCAAGCACTTTTGAACATTCTGGCCACGCAAAAAGCCAAATTGCATAAATTGCACAAAATTTCGACCCATCAAATCAATCCAAAACCACCCAAAACCGCCCAAACCAAACAAACCATACAATCAATAAATTCCAAAAACCAAAACCAGAGATGAATTCGAAGAAGAAGAGGAAAAATTCATACAGGTAGTAGTAATGAATATAATCCGTCAATCAATTGCATAAGTTTAACATTTATTGATAACTGAATTCTTCCGGGTTAGGTCAAATTACAGTAACGTGACGATATAAAATGTAAACTCGCAGGTCGTGGTTTGCAAGACAAATTTTTTTTTACCCGAGCCTTAAAGGCGAATTATGCGATTTTGCACCCCTTCCATGTTTAATGTGTTTGTTCACCGCTTTTGTTGCTGTAGTGGTAACCCTTTGCAGATGAGATTTTTTTTTGTTTGCCTAACTCCGCATTCCGGAGGCAAATGACCCATGATATAAGCCCTTGGCATATCATCATATTTGTTTTCTTTAATTTCGAGTTTTTCTTTCCTTTGAAAAAATTCATTATCAAGTATAAACAAGGAGGAAAAAAAATCTGAAAAACAAGAAAAATGATTAAATGTGAAATTGCGCTTTTGTTTTATTAGTTTCCTATTACGTTACTCGTTTATTTACATCGAGAGGTGCACAGTGAAGCATGCTGGGTGGGGCACAGCTTCATTTATCAGCCTTGGGCGATTTGTGGTTTCTGGTGAACCCCGCCAGGTGCGAGTGGGCGTCCGACTGCAGAAAGGCCGTGGAGAACACTTCACTCAGACGGCTACATTCAAGTTTTTGAACGCCCACTCACTCACACACTCACTGCCCACATATACGGTCTGCGACTCGATTCATCTGGTTAAGGTATTGCTTTGTATTTTATTTACCTCTTATTTTGGTTGTGCCATTTTTTTTAAATTTGTTTATTACTCTGTTTTTAATTTTTTTTAACTTTTAAAACTTTAAAAAAGAATTATTTATGATGCAAACAAGTGTCACCGTGTGGGTGTTTTGAGGTTATTCTATTTTATTTACATTTTATTTATATTTATATTTTATTTTATTTAATGAGAGACAAATTGGAACATTCATCTCTAGAGAATCGAGTCTGGGAAACATTTTTGTTTTTATTAGATTCTTTTTTTAATTAAAAAAAAAATTTCCTAAGGGGTTGGTTTTCATGTCCTTGCGTTGCGTGGACACCGGTCATCCATCCACGGATGAGGAAAATTTAACCGTGTGATGTGATTTGTACACTTTTTTTTAATATTACAAATCTTTATTTCCCTAAATGACATCTAATTACAAAACACTTAATTTTTTCAATTTCTTTTCCTCGTTCAAAAAACTGTGGTTAATGGCTACTTAAACTTGAATTATTATTGAATCGTTCAAACGAGCACAAAGAATGATGTCACAGACTTACATGTGCATCTTTTGACCTCAATTGATGGCATATCTAATGATTTTGAGCAATAACTCATTACCATTTTTTAAAAATAAATTCCTAAATAAAAAAAATTAAATAATAATAATAAAAAGGTGTAAAACCTATAAATATAAAAAAACATTTTTTTTCGCCAAAAAATTAAAATTTGTAACATTCATTCGTGACAAGTTTATGAACTTTAATCAGGTTATTGCATTCCATATCGCATTAGCAAATTATAGAAATGCATCATTTTTTTCCCATCAACACGATCAACACTCCCATCATAAAACCTCTAATTAAGTGAAACTTTGAATTCGTTTAATGAATTTAAACGTAATCCCATTAAATTTAAGTATCCCCCTTAGAAAAATAAAAATTACGAGGAATTTCCGTTACGGAAGGGGTTTAGGCGTAATTCCATTCCATCCGAGATTATTCCCCCCTCCTTTCCTTTTATCCCCATCCCCTAAATTCCTGGGCGGTCCATCATGATTACTCTTATCTCTGAACTTAGTTAACGACCCAAATTTTTGACTCGATTCAAGGTCAAGTTCACGATGCTTTCAGATGACCACTCCCTTAATCGTACGTAGGTGGATTAAACTTTAGTCTCCACCATTTCTTTAGTATGTTTGCTTAAACAAGTAACACTTTTTCTCACCAACGTGACATCATTTGCCAACTAACTTCGTGACTCAAAGGCGTGGCCAGACCTTTTCTGGTTAAAAAAAGGGGAGTTTACAGTATAATGACACTGTTAAAAACGTGACTCGTGCCCTTCTCTTCCTTCCTTACAAACTTTATTCTTATAATACAGTGGAACCCGCTTACAACGTCATTTTTGGGACCGGGAAAAAAGTGACGTTGTATCCGAGTGTCGTTATATCCG
>JAQFZO010002953.1:0-10890 GCA_034695885.1 Geophilus flavus | reverse complement strand
GCTGACATCACACAGCCTGAAAATGATGAGACCAGCTCATCGATGGACACATTCTGCAATCCTTAACAATGCAGTAATCATTATTTATTATCCTTAATCTTATTGTTGCGAGTGGGTTGAATGATCATGACCGGTTACGAACATGGCAGTGCTTGCAAGTCATCCATTTTGTTTTTTGTCATCAGTCAGATGCATTCTGGATAAACGAACTTTTTCCTTGTGCTTAAACGATTGAGATTTTCTGTCAACATACGTATTTTATTGTGAACAAGACGTCTGTTTAATTGAGAAAAATGGCAGAACAGCCAGAAACTTTTTAATAAAATATGAAATCGAGGCTACAAATAACAGGAAGTAACAAAAGGATTATGGGTAATACAATGCGGTAACGCGAAAAGGAGGAGAGGCGTGGGCGATTTATAAAATTGAACCAAAGCAACCCGTTTCAGTTTGGGAATGTAACTACAGTACTGTAAATTTCACCCGTTGGTTACACATTTCAAAGTTGCAATTTTTCAGTTGGTTATAAATTTTTTCTGATATTGGTAACCATTGTTCTCCAATATTATAATAGGCCTACATTTATTTATACATTCATTTACAAAAATTTGTGAAAAAATCTGTATAAAGAGAAGAGTGAGCTGCCAACTCTACCCACATAGGAACTGAAAGGAAACTGGTGTTGTTTCCAAACTTTTTACATACGTACTATTTTTTTCAGTGAATTGCATTATGTGTTGAAAAAAATATTGATTTCAATGTTTTTTATTATACAGTCAAAACCCAAGTCATATTAAAGTGCAGTGTTTTTGTTCACCCAGACCGGACTTCGCAGCGCTGTCACTACGCTATAATTTTTTCTATTGTTGGATTTTCAGAACATTGATTGTCCATTTGTATTGTAATCTTTCAAAAAGTAATCCAGAGTTATATTAAAGTTTTATTAAATCATTTATAACCCCACACAATTGTTGAATCCTTCAAGAATGACAAAATTTGAAATGAATTGTTAGCTAGCTCATTACTTACTATCTAAAAAAATTACTTACTCCCAAAAATGACATAAAATCAATTGTAACATCATTGTTGATATACAGCAATCTGATCTAACAATGACATGTTGTACTAATTGTTCTCTCTGACAGATGTTAATTAAAACCATCCCAGCATTGTTAAAAAGAATGATAATCTTCCGTAGAGCATTTTGTTGGCAATTTTGCATAAAATTGTTGGTAACCATAATTCTGGCACCAGGGGGAAGATTCTGTCTACTTTACTAACTTCCTTCCATCAATAAAATAATTCACTCGAGCTTCCATAATCACTTCCCTATAGGAAAATGATTTAACATCATTTTAACATTAAAAGAGTATCTTCCACTCGCATACTCTGGCTCGTGAAACGAGAGCCAGATTACATCTAAATTGTTTTCTGGTTGATTTACTTACGGTAGTTAACGGAGAGCCGTGTCGGTGAATGTTTGGGTACTATCGACTGTACCATCGAAGACGACAGTCCCTGATAGAGTCGTAAATCAATACAAAGTCTCGGATCACTTCCGGGTCACGTTGCAACAATTGTGATTCCAAAAAACTATTGTTGGTGCTTTTTTTTAACGAGTATCATTTTTTTCCGATATCGATAAGTCATACTAAGGAGTCAATAGAAAAAGAAAGGATGTAAATCACTCATAGCCTTGAAGTGCATAACTGTCAGACACGAAGTCATTGTTGATACCTTGGCTACAGGAAGTGCTGCCATTTTCATTTTGTTTTGTAAGAACCGTGCCATAATTAGTCAACCGATGAAAAATGAAAATGGATACCGTATAGTATTTTTTCACTGTGCGACTGAATTACAGCCAATCATATTGCTTGTTTTGGCGAACTGCATTGTGGTCCAAAACCAAGTTCATGACATGGTTGTACAACTGTAATTCTTGTATATTCCTAATTCTTGTCATGTAATTTCGATATATAATGATATTCTGTAATTTTGCTTTTGTTTTTCTCATTTGGTTAAGTTTCTATCATTGCAGTTTTTTAGTATTACCTGTATGTGTAATGTCAAGTTTTATCACTAGGTGTCATTAGTTTTTTTTTGTAGAAGCCTTACAAAATGGCAGTAGTTAGCAGAGCATGAATAAATTCTTCACGGCTTTTACACTTGTTTTGTGCCATTCATTTGATGTCAACTCACTAAGATCCAACTATCGCAGTCCAGCTTAGGCCAGTGCAAATGGATGCTTACGCTTGTGCTTGCATGTCGCGCTTGGTTTTTAGATGTAATTTTTCTGAAGATAGGATTCTCGAGAATCGATTTCTATAATCCAGATTACATAAACTGATTCTCGAGAATCTGATTTTCTAAAAATTGCGTCATAACCCTGTACTTTCAGACACGATCATTGGGAAAATAAGGAAATTGGAAGAATCTATAGATCTTAACCCTCTGCACACTCCCTAGATACCCCTTGCGTCCTAATTTAAATATCAAGAATCAGGATAATCGGATTTCGTGAATCCACTTAGTTTTTGAATGCAGCTAATGTTGTACAAAACAGGTCATTTCATACATTGACATTGTTAAAATGACATTCAAAAGCAAAGTTACCGGTTGTTGCAGTCACTGAAAGCTGAACCATTGTCACTGCTGAGGCCTTACTGGAATTCAAATTGTGGTTTCGTGGTGTTGTCGATCCATGTTTGGACATTTTTTTTCCTATTAGTTAATGATGGTCTATTTATGGACGTGCAGCACGTCACGTTCGAGGGGAAAAACATCGTAACTTGCAGCAGTGTTCTTGAAGGGTCAATGGGGAAGAGAACCAAGCAGTACATAAACACAAAATTGCAACAGCTGAACGTGCCTGACTGCAATCATTGTGTAAAGCATCGAAAGCGACGAAATGCTAAAGACAAATTGGTTTTTTATGTTGATTATACATCCGGTGCTTTGAATCTAAACCTCATTTCACAAACTATTACAAGTTTTTGAACTCATCATTTGTGTCTCTCCTGGCACAAATATACTTTCCATAAAAATGATTGTCATGGCATGAGTGAATATTTCCTGTTACAAGTAAAATGAATATGCCACCCTTCAATGTAGACAGGCTGACTGTGAGTCTATTTTGGTCAATGCAGCTCAAACCGAAACCTCGCCAGAAATATTCAACTAGCATCTTTGAAGTCAAAGATAGCCATCCCTAGTGTAGCATTACCGTGTCACTCCTCCCCACCCTATCGACCGGATCTTCCCATCTTCAACATTTTCAATAACCAATCCCAAAATTGAAACTTCCAACAAATTTTGTCGAAAACAAAGTTTAGCAAACCAGTGGCCTGCTTCGACACTCGCCCATACACATCTGTGCACGGTTCGGTGATGATACATGCAACTTAATCTCCGAACATGCCTACTAGCAATATGAGATGCAATCCCACATGCGTGCAATGGCAACTCGCAATACCTGCTTCGCTGCTCTTCGGCTTCCCTCAGGCTTTCTTTTCACCATATTTGCCGTGCCATCATCATAAGCATCGCATGACAGTCAACACCAATTTCCAGTTATTTCAAATTGCTCTTTTCCCCTTTTATGCGGGACGAGAAACTTCCAAGCCCGACCTCTATGCGGTTCCCCCAATCAGCAGACACGGAAAGCTTCTCAGTGATAATCGTTTTGTTCTTTTTCGTGTTTCCATTGTTCGCTTGGTTTGCTGGTGGTACTTTTCTATTTTGAATTTCCGGTATCTTCTTTTCACTTGGCATTGACTCGGTTGCCCCAACACAATGGAGACTTTGAGCCAGTATGGGTGAGTTTGGCCCACCCGAAAAAGTTTTTTTTTAATATTGTAAGCAAACAGTACTGTGTTTTGGTTTGAAAAAATTATAATAATGTAACGATCGACACGTCTGTATGGTTTGACAAAACTAAGACTAATCACTTTATTACGAGAGTATACAAATAATAACGAGGCTATAATAATAAAGGAACGGATAAACGAGGGCGGAGCGACGCCTGATGAGCGAGGTGAAGAGTGAGGGAGAGCAAAGCTCACAAATAATTAGAATGATCCTTTGTCATTACTCTGGTATGTTTTTCTGGCTGCTGTCTCTACTCTTTCATTACTAAAATAAATTCTAAAAGCCAGTTATTAATTTGTTGGCTATTTCATCACTGTGAAAATTTATCTTGGTGCTCTTGGTGCTCTAAATGCGTAAAAGTTTATGGTATTGAAAGGAAAAAATAATATTATCTGATCTACCTCATTAAAAGAAAATGGGAAAATATGCAGTACCGTAGGTACTATAAAAATTATAAAGTTTTTTTTTTTTTTAGCAATGGGTGTCGTTTTTCTCATTAATGTGGGATGGCTAAGTCGCATAAAGTGGTTAATCTTGATTTGTAGTACTTGTTTTATTATTTATTGAAGCTAAAAATTGTTTAAAATATTAAAATCATACAAATAACACATTATAACATAATAAAAAATTAATGCATATAGTGACGTAACTTTCATAATCGCTAAAAATGATCAAAATAATTTTAAAACACAATTTTTGGGCTAATTTTATCCATTTTTGAGGGGTGTCATTAGCCCACACTTTAAGTTTTAAAAAAATGGTTTTAAATGCAGAATTGTTTTTTTTTATGACCAGAATTACAATCACCGTATTCAAATTTACCTTTTGGGCACTTTTTTACAGCAATAATGTGTTTTCCCACAAAGTTATACTAAAAAATGACGAAAAAGTGTGCCAAAGTCACCCGAATTTACGATACAATTGGTGTATTTGATTTTATGTTACATATTATAAAGAATCTTCTTCCCGTAGGCCCGGCGTGGCTACTGGCTATGCCGTAGCGATAACCTTAAGCTGTATTTATCCATCAATCCAACCCCTTTATCTCTCTGTGAAATCTTTGGTAACTTTCTCACTTGCAAAATCACTTTGAAGCGCATCACTTTGTTGCCATTTTGAGAAACAATCATTTTCCTCACCAATTGGGTGAGAAATTGGTCATAAAATTGTAGTTTATTGATAATTTCAGCTTCTGTTTTATGTTTTTGGGATTTTTTTCTGGGAATTATCAGCCAAGCAGCTGGTGGAATCTTACAAATGGCCTCTATAAAATTGGCAGGTCCCTGTGGGCAGTGGTGATAACATTGGCTTTAATTGTGCTATTTTGGAACATAATGATTTCCATAAGTAAAAGTTGTCAAATCAATGGGTTAATGGGGTTTGTTATGACTTGGTTCATGAGGTATGTTGCACTTGGGATAGATCTTGCTGTTGGGTTGTTTGGAAATGTTGGAAAAAATGGAAAATGTACTTACGTAGATGAGGTTTCTTCAGTGAAAGGTCTTGGGAGTCATTGTAGATTGCAGTGGAATTGTTGTGAGGTAAATGAAGTCTTCTGTAAGAAAAAAAAATGATTTGTATTATTACACATTGTTTCTTGGTCAAGTGAATTGTTAAAATTAATGCATTTTTAATATTTAATTTAAACAACTTCTGTTAAATTTCATTTTTCTTTGTTTGTTGTCATTTTGCATTGTTTAATTGCACTGCTGTTGTTGGATTACGAATTTCACCATGGCAATTTGCGTACGTCTTTCTTGATAACAAATGGGTCTAACGAATTGTACATTTCAGGTCGTCGCCAATCGGCCCTTCCGGTCAAATAGGTGGTCGTGCAACACTGCACACCTCTGGTGCACACTCCTTATTACAATGAACCAATCAAAACGACCTAGACTTTCCCATCAGTTTTCATTGTTGTCATTTTTTCAATGTTCAATTATATTTTTCATTAGTAAATGTCATTTTTTCAATGTTCAATTATATTTTTCATTAGTAAATGTCATTTTTTCATTGTTAAATGCGATTTCTCATTTTAAATGCCATTTTTTCATTGTTGAATATCATTTTTTTATTGTTAAATACCATTTTTTATTAATTAACTGCAATAATTCCACATCATTCAATCATATTTTCCCATGATTCCTTAACTCCAATAGAATTTTCTTCCCCATCTTGTGTCAAAACACAAAAACTTAACAATGCCAAACAAAACACGTTGTTGTCAAACAAAACAAAACAAAGCAAAACAACACCCTAACTTATTAATCACCCACAATCCACCATAAAAAACCAATCCCATCAACAATCCCCAAACAACCATAAAAACCCCCCAAAAAAACCCATTTGAAAACAAAACAAACAAACAAAATAAAACATTAATAAACAATTCAACAATAAATACTTCACACAACATAACACGACAGCCAAACACCCTCAGGGCATTAACAATGAAAAAACCCAAAAGGCCGAAAAAAATTTTTACGAGGCAACTTGTCCAAAAACACAATCACCTGACATAATCACCCCCATAAATATTTAAAACTCCCAACTTGCGACACTGCCATTTCTGTAGAAATGTGTCCACAAATTGGCAAATGAGTCGTGCGATACGAGTCCCGGGCGACCGCCACAGTCGACACTTTACACCGAGGCCACTAATTGTGCACAGTTAAAGACATTATAAGGGCATAAACGGACCCACTCGACCACATGGAACAAGTACTCGGGTCAGTTGTAGAAAGCGATCCGATATTTTATGGGGCAATTGTGTCTCCAAATTTAACTATTTACATGCCGGGAGTCGTTGAAGTGTTTGGGGATGGGCCGGATGGTTTGGAGAATTCGGAGAATCGAGGGAATTTTGGGAATGTATGCTTGGAGTACACGATACTACAGAATTACTACGTTTATATGGCATGCTTTATGTAGATAAAGTGGATCTGGATAAAGATTATCTGGATCTTCGTGTCATGTAGACACATGACATACTGTACTTCTTCGAAACATGCTGTTTTCGATGCGGTTTATAATCGAGGGCGGGTTCTATTGGTTGTGAAGTTTGGATTTTTTAGATTTTTTGCATTACTTTCAGCATTTTAGCATTTTAGCATTTTTAACGTAGTTTTTTCAGCATTTTAGCATTTTATCTAGTTTTTTCTTTTAAAATTAAAAAAATTACCAATTACCTTGAAATTTATGTGCGGGTTGTAATCAAGAGCGGGTAATATTCGAAGAAATACGGTATCTGGATAAAGTCGAGGATCTAGATGGATCTAACTAATTTCTAACGGCTCATGATTTCATGTAAACACCTGCCCACATGCTACAGTATCTATACTGTAGATATATCTCATGAAATTCTCATGTCACATACTGTTTGACAAAAATGTCCAATGCATTATTGGTAAACTGCAGGAAATTATCTAGATTTATATCACATGCACTGTGACGTCATAAATCGGATAATCTTTGTGCGTGTAAACGCAACTGATTTTTAACTAGATTTTCTTCCAGAGAAACTTTATCTTGACAGTGTGTGTCATGTAAACATAGTAAGTAATACGGAATGGGCACTCATGCAGATTACGTCATTTTTAGAGATGGTTCCGCATGCTGAGTCTTCGAGTGCAGTCCTTGTTATGTCTTCACTTCATTCCATTGAAGACATAACAAACTGTAGGGCAACTTCCCTGCAACAGATGGTGTGAAGCAGGGGAGCCCAAAACTCATATGTCTTTACTGGAGTAATCGGGAATACTCTTTATTCAAATCAGATGTTGCTAAGGTTACAACCATCATGACACAACAATATTACAACTTTTTGTCCACGATTGTAGGTGGAGTTGCCACGCATCATATGCGAATATGAGGCTCTTCAGAGGACAAATTCCATTAGTTTGTGGGTTGTGGGTTTTGTTGCACACATTGCTTGTTTAAAAGGATAGTGCAACGATTTTAAAATGCCGTGAAATTTATACAGATGAAACTTCAGTACCATATTAAATCAGTACTCACAATTATTTTCAATTTTTTTAATCCACTATAAGCAGTGTAAAATCACTGCTAAAAATCAGGATTTTCTATTGTGGTCGTCAGTCACATGACCCTATGACGTCATAACACGCCTGTTGAAAATTGTGTTTTAACGGCATTGTCGTGCACTGTTTTTGTGATTTTTTGATTTCTAACTTCGAAAAACTGTCTAAACGCAAAGTTCCCGAGGAATTTTACCTGGTTGCTGTACTAGAACACGCTGTACACAACCTTTAACCAGTGTTATGACGTCATATAACGGTCGAAAATGGCGCCCACATTTGAAATGGAGTTTTCAGAATCAATGAGGAAAAGACCTTATAACTAATAATAAAGCTTGTAGTGAGTCATAAAATTGTAACTGGGCATAATTACTGGCTTTTACTATAGTTCATCTACAGATTTAACTACAAAATTATAATTGTCGTTGCACTATCCCTTTAATCTCCATTATACAAACCACGTACACATTTGTGGCAAACAAAAAATTCGCAGATAAGACAAAAAATTCCCTTGCAAATCGTTTTATTATTCATTTCATATTATATAGGAAATTATGTTCTGACAAAATTTGGCATATAAAATGTAATCAATTAATTAGTTATTTAGTCTGCAATTTGTAGTGGACTCCCCTTAACACATGAGTCGCTTTTACAACCAACTCCAAAGTTTCCTTTTCATTTATGGATAAGTGACATTGAATCATCACATGTGGTCTACTCACTAACCTCCATATGGTGTATGGAGGTCAGTAGGTCTACTAAACAGTTACAGTCAGCTGAGAATAGTCAAATTTTATTGGTCAAAGCATAGCACCATCTGGTGTCTGTTAAATTACGAGTGTATACCCTCACGGTCTACTGTGCAACTTTTGGAATATTAGTATGGCCAATATAAAACCTAGAGTAAAGCGCCTACTGTTTTCAATTTCACTCGTTAATTTAACTCACAAGGGGTGCTTCTGGACATGTCCGGCACAGAATTGCTCCAAAATGAAATAAAATGCTCGGTAGTAAGATATGTTGTTGATTCTTGGCTAAAAACTTGCACTACTCTATAGTTTTTTTGTAATTAACACTTTGTTCAGTATTTTCTGGTGGATGGCCACTACATAGTGCATGTTTTGGTGTTAATTGCTCTAGCGGATTAATACAAACCCAATTTTCTGATTATTTGGGATTGACGTAACTTTTTGGTCACTTTTCATTTAGCCCCACTTAAACGACTAGAAAACGGCTATAGCCATAGCTTTTTAGTCACTTTAAATGCATAAAAGAAAGGTTTTGAATTTCTAGTGTATAAAATAGACATTTAAACAAGTGTAGAATAGACATCTAGAATAGTCACTTGGATTTCCAGTATAGAAACAAATTAAATCAGATTTTATTTCTTTCAAAAAAAAATTTTTTTTAAATAAATTTTTAATAAAAAATTTTTTTCTTTGTTTTCTTAGGATCCCAGTTTCTTTTGTTTGCCAACCGCAAAGACATTCGCTTGATCGATGTACAACGACCGCGAGGAAATACGAGTGCAGTCATAGTGAGCCGGCTGGAAGAAGCTGCGGCAGTTGATTATTTATATGTGGACTCGATGGTCTTCTGGACGGACATTAATTTGGAGATGATCAAAAGCACTTCCCTAAATGAATCCGGCATAGAAACGAATGTGATCGCAACGGGTTTGTCGTCTCCGGACGGTCTCGCTTGCGATTGGCTCACGAAAAAACTTTACTGGAGCGATTCCGATGCGAATAGAATCGAAGTCAGTCATCTGGATGGATCGGATCGAAAAGTTCTTTTCTGGGATGATGTCGACCAACCGCGAGCCATCGCTCTGGTGCCCATGGAAGGGTAAAAGAGCCTTATTAAAATTTATTAAGCTAAAGCTGGTTGATGTGGAGCATTTGCATTTAATTTTAATGCGGGATTAATGGCAGATGCGGTCATCAAACATGAATTTTGAATTGAATGTTTTTATTTTAATTCAAGGATTTGTGATTACAATTTAAAATATTTAAATTTGAACGAAAGGGTTCAGTACACTGTTGAGAAATCGATTGAGATTTTTTTTAAAAAATATTTATTTTTAATTCTAGATTGATGTTTTGGACCGACTGGGGCGAAGGACCAAAAATAGAAAGAGCGGCGATGGATGGAGATCCGACGACACGTTCCGTCATCATTAATTCCGATATTTATTGGCCAAATGGATTGACCGTCGATTACGATGCAAAACGGTATAAATTACTAGAAATTTCAAAATTTTATGTCTGAATAAAATTTTCTAAAATTTTTTTTCTTTAACTTTTTGATTGCAGGGTTTATTGGGCGGATGGAAAATTGAATTTCATAAGCAGCATTGACTTTAATGGAGAAAATAGGCAGACTGTGATTAAAGGGGACTTGCCTCATCCATTTGCATTGACCGTTCAGGGTGACATCCTATATTGGACCGATTGGCAGACTAGATCCATTCATATGTGTAATAAGACGACTGGCACTCATCGAAGAACTATATTAGGAAACACAATTAGTCCCATGGACATTCACGTTTATTCTGCTCAGAGACAACCAAAAGCGGCTACGCCGTGTGATATTAATAATGGCGGATGTTCTCATTTGTGTTTGTTGTCGTCGAAGGGGAAAAGATTTTCCTGCGCTTGTCCTACCGGCGTCAGATTGCTCGAAGATAATTATACTTGCGCTAATGGTAGTTAATGAAGCAAAACTTTTGTTGAAAACGTTAAATTTTATATTTGTTTTTCACATTTACAGGTTCGCAGCAAATTTTGTTACTCGCACGAAGACCCGATTTGAGGAAAATATCTCTGGACACGAGCGATTACACGGATGTTGTGTTGGAGTTGCAAGGGATTAAGAACGCGGTGGCTATCGATTATGATCCGATCGAAAAGCAAGTTTACTGGACCGACGATGAAGCTTTTGTCATCCGACGATGCGGACTGGATGGCTCGAGTAATTTTTTAAA
>JAQFZO010002952.1:0-10891 GCA_034695885.1 Geophilus flavus | reverse complement strand
AGGGGCAATTGATAAAATTTAAATATTTTAATTTTTGAAATTTAAAAAAAAAATTTTTTAGGAGGGGGGGGGGGGGAGTATTGAAATTTCCGGATGTAGCAGCAACCGGAAGTTGTTAGTTTTGATTTTTTATAATTTTATTTTTCAATTATCCCTAGGGGTAATTGATAAACTTTAAAATTTTTAAAGATTTTTTTCTGGAAAATATTAAAATTTCCGGAAAAAATAGTGACCGGAAGCGATTAGATAATGAAAGACGTCATTGGGGAGTGTTTTTGAATATGTTGAATACGGAATTGAGGGTTGAATTTCTTAAAATTGATTGAAAGATTAAAATCTTGAAATTAAAAAAAAAATAATTGACTGACCTTGACCGCCATTTTTTTTTTCGGTGGGATTTCCCAAGAAATGTCGGGCATCCTCTTGCACAGCATCCCAAAGCTCTAATTTTGACGTCAATACACAAAATAGCATCCGTAAAAGGCGAGTTTCGGTAGGATTTGATGTATGAAATACCCGGATGACGTCATAGTTGATTTTTTTGGGAAATTTTGGGAAAAAATGGGATTTTGTTGGATTTGAGGAGGTTTTGGAGGAGGTTTTGGAGTTGAGTGTGCGCGGTTCGATTGCGAATGAGGTTTTGGAATTGGACAGAAACGCGTGCTGACGCTTGGTCACGCACTGACTCGGCGTCAGTCGGACGCGCATTGGACTCAGCGACCTTGAACACCTCGCACTCGGCCTTGCCAGAGAATCTGGACTTTGACCCATTTGTTGAAGTTTGTTTTAATAAGAAAGAAATGTTGGGGAATTGATGGTGGTGTTGGTTTTTGTTGTGGGGAAAATTGGGGAATTATTAAAAATTTGACTCCCCTAAAGCTGAAAATTAAAAAATATTATGCATCTTGGTCGTAAAAAATAAAAAAATTTAATTTTATAATTATTTTCATGAAGAATAAATTCAAAATTGAAATTTGTGTGGCAAAAAAATCAAAAAATTCAGGAAAAAATAGTAAAAATTATGAAATTCGTAAAAATTTTAACCCTAATGGTTGAAAATTTAAAAAAATTATCCTGGAAAAAAATGAATGTTTTATTGATATTATATTTTATAAAGAAAAAAATTTTAAATTGAAATTTATATGTCCAAAAATCAATCAAAAATCATAAAAATCGTAAAATTCATAAAAATTAGACTCCTAGAACTAAAAATAAATTAAAAATTAAAATTGAAGTGTCAAAAAACAGTCAAAATCCTAAAAAAAATCGTCTGCAATGATACAAAAAAAATTATTTTGGACCCTAAACTCATATTTTTCAGTTGAAAAAATAAAATGTCATAATGAAAAAAAAATGCAAAATATCAAAAATATAAATAAAAATATAAAAAAAATTTTAAAAATCAAAAAAACCAAAATTTCTACTTAAAAAAATTATTTTATTCGTTTCTAATTGATAAAACCCCAATATCAAATAGAAATTTTTTTTTATAAAAATTCACACAAAACTTCATAATCCGAAAAAATTTTTTAAAAAATTTTAAATAATAAAAAAATTTCTCCCTTCACTCACCAAAAACCTCGTTTCCCATGAAATATAAACTCCACACTAAAAAAAATCCCCATTTAGATGATATCAAACATCTAATGACTAATAAAATCGCCAAGTGTGAAGACATTTGTAATTTCTCACTTGCAATCCCACAAACATAAAAAATAGATGTAATGCAAGAAAAACTCCCTCCTTCGCTCTACTTCTCTTATAAATCAGCCCAAATATAATAAAAACCCTTTTAAAAAAATTTTTAAAAGAGGTCTAGACATCATCACCCAACTTAGAAATCCAACATTCATTAATTGCAACTAGGAAATGACCATTAAATGGATAATTACCCTTCCAATTGACCAAGCCATTAAAAAAATTCCTTAAATTCCCATCTTTGTACATTCATTCTCACTTTAATTTCAAAATTTCAACTAAATATACTTTTCTTTTAAAAATATCAAAAATCAAAATTCCAAATGCCTAAGATTTCCATAGAATTTTTTTCTTTTCAAAAATTCGAAAATTCAAATATTCAAAAATTCAAAATTCAAAAAACCAAAAATTTTAACACAAATTTTTTTCTCTTAAAAAATTCAAAATTTCAACAATTCAACAATTCAAAAATCACAAAAATTCTAAAAATTCAACAAATGTTTTCTTTTAATAAATTACAAAAAGGAAAAATTCCAAACTTTCAACACAATTTTTTTTATTTTAAATAATTCAAATATTAAAAAATTAAAAAATTCAAATATTAAAAAATTAAAAAATTCAAATATTAAAAAATTAAAAAATTCCAATATTAAAAAATTCAAAAATTCAAAAAATATTCGTTCTTCTCTTTTAAAAAATTCAAAAATTCAAAAAATATTCTTCTTTTAAAAAATTCAAAAATTCAAAAATTCAAAAATCCTAAAATTTCCAAAAACAATTTTCTCTTAAAAAATTCAAAATTTCAAAATTGCCAAAATTTTAACAATTCAACAATTCAAAAATCCCAAAACACCTAATATTTCAACAATTTCTTTTAATAAATTTAAAAAAAGTAAAAATCCCAAAATTACAACACAATTAATTCCTTTTAAAAAATTCAAATTTTTAAATTTTCAAAAATCCCAAAATTTTGACCAATGTTTCCTTTAAAATAAAACTAAAAAATATAAAACCCAAAAATTTCTACAAAAAAAATTTTTTTTTTGTCGTTTAAAAAATTAAAAAATTAAATAATTCAACACAAAAAATTTTTTTTTCCTTTCAAAAAAACTAAAAATTTCAAAAACTGTTAACAACAGACTCGGTGTTTATTTTCCTCGAGTGTTTGGTTGGCGCCGTTCGGACTCACCCGCCCTCTCTCGGTTGGATTAACATGCCGAGCGCTTGACTCACGTTTCTCCATTCAACCCTTGTAGGGAAGCCGCCACAGCCCAGCCTTGACGTATGCCATCGACTAGTTTGTTTGCATCTGACGTCACAGTCTCCTAACTACGTTAGCCGTGTGTCGTTAATGGATTGAAATCATTTTAATCACTTTTCTTAAAGGTCGCGATATTTTTATGATTTATTTCGGCTTTTTTACCTGTGTTTTCTTTTCTTAACAATTTTTCCGCTTTGTTTTCACATGACCTTGGTTTAGGGGCTTTCCCGATTTGTTAATGTTTTTGTTTACTATTGGCTCAGGTTGGTTATTTGGATTTAATTTTTTGTGCTTTTTTGCATTAAATTTTGGGCATTCTGGTTAATCTGGTGATTTTTTTTGTTTTGATAGAGTCATTGGAATTTTTGTGTTACATTTATTATGCAAAATGAGATTTAGTTGTTTTTTTGGTGTTAAATTATCTAAGTGGCTTTTTTGTGTTTAGAAGTGACTTAACATTACTTTTTGGGTGTGGAAACAGCTTTAAAGTGATTAAATTTGAAAATGATCAGTTTTTTCCATCACTGAAAGTGAAATTGAGCATTGAGATGAACAAAAACGAGTTGAATGTAACTTTAGGGCAATTTTTAGGGTAATTTTTGGGGTAATTTTTGTTTCTGTGGAGTGAAATATGAATTACCTATCCATTCATTTCACAGTGCAAAAATTGCAAAAAACTGAGAAAACTGAGAAATACAATTTTTTCTCATCTCAACAGTGAAATTAATAATTTTTTAACTTGAAAAAAAAATCAACAAATGTGAAAAAATTCCATATTTAATGCAAAAACTGCACGAAAGTGAGAAAAACAGCAAATTTGCAATTTTTTTTCATATCAAAATTGAAATGAATAACTTTTGAACATGAAAAAATCCACATAAGTCAAGAAAATCCCACTTTTCCAGCAAATAAAACACAATTTCACTACTTACCAAAACAGCAGAAAAAAGACAAAACCCTACATAAAAAAAACCCAGTAAATCTCCATTTTACGTCTATAAAAATGAGTAAATCACACTTTACGCACACAAGAAAATGACCATTTGATCTCTCTACATTTTGAATTGTGTACAATAATTTTATTGCATTGAGTCTTTATGAACTGTTCATATAAGAATTATTTTACTTTTGTCTTTGCTGACACTTAAAAACCGCATATGGCCACTTTTCTCACTTCTACACACAAATAAAAACCAAAAAAACAACAAAAAATCTTTTCCAACCCCCAAAAAAAATTAAAACTGTCATTTAACCCTTTCTCTCTCTCTCACCCTCATTACCAAACCCATCAACAACCACCCACACACACACGCTCATCACACCACACCACAACACAAACCACCTGTTGAATAATTCAACAGTTTAATAACCAAACAGGAAAAAGTGAAAAACCGGAAGTGATCATCTCACCTGTATAACCCGCATCAACTTCCCTCCATCACTCTCTCTCTCACTGTCTCACATCTCAAATAAACATCCAATTAATTTATTGGCGCCTACCGATTCATTAACAACACAAAAAAATAAAAGAGAAAGAAACAAAAAAGACGTGAACAAATCGATGGAGTGAGGTCGGCGCCGGTCGGCCGACGCACATCCATTGGTCTGGAGGCCAGCAGGCGCCCCTCGTCTATATTTTGACTTTTATACACAAAGAAATTGATATGTGAAATGTATTTAGACGGTAGACCTTGCACAGGTAAGGAACTCGCATTTTATACGTCCTTGAAGGCACCGAGGCGCCTTTTCTTCCTTTCGGTCATTTGTCCGGGTGTCCCTAAGACCCCCAAAAGGCCCCAGTGGGCCCCAAAAGGCCCCAGTACTCGAGAAAAAAAATTTAAAAAAAGAATGCAATGTGAAATTTTGTATTTTTGCGTGGAAATATCTGGATTTTCATCATATTTTACACCAACTTTACATTTAATTTTTTTTTTGCGGTGTCAAAGGGTGCCAAAGGGACCCCATAGAAACTCCCAACACAAAAAAAAAAATTTCAAAAGAGAATTCAATGTAAAATTTGTTATTTTTGTTAAAATTTGCGTTTTTACGCATGGAAAAATCAGGATTTACATGAAATTTAATTTTTTTTTGCGGTGCTAAAAGGTGCTAAAGGGTGTCAAAGGGTGCCAAAAGGTGCGCGTTTGTGGTTTTGTTGGGTGTGTGTTTTGGATTTTTTTTTTAACTTGCCTTTTTTGATGTTTTTCCTTCGGTTTTGGTTTGCAGTGTGGTTGAGTCGGTGGCTGTCTGTTTGCAAATGTCAATTTACATCATTGCTCAAATTTCTTCTTTGGTATGATGTCATGGTCAGAATGCCAACTTTCATTTTTTTATTTTTTAAACTTTAATTATGTAAATTTATTGTAGTAGTTTTTTTTTCGGGTTGGGTTTTGCCGTTAGATGGCGTTTGTTGGATGGGTAAGTGAGTCGAGCCATGTCGAGCTTCGCTACATTGTTTTTTAGAGTTTTTTTGAGGCATTCATAGTTATAAAATTATCCGAAAAAATCGGGCAGTTTTTGACTATATTTCGTAATAAATACTTTGGTAGATAATATTTCACACATTGGTAAATAATATTTCTTTTATAGGCTTGGAAAAAATTTTAGAAGTTTTTCTTCATGTTTTTCGTGGATTTTGATACTGCGCATGCGCGTCGACGGCTTGGTCGTTTCATTTTATAACCGCCATTTCAAAAATGGTATTTTTAATTTATTTAATTTATTTAATTTATTTAATTTATTTAATTTTTTAACTTATGTATTTTGGATTTAATTTAATCTTTTTTTTTTTTTTTTTTTTTTTTATTAAATGTTATTTTAAATTATTATTGCTTTTTTATTTTTGTATTTTTTTTTGAAAAGTTGATAGCTCTCTTTGTGGCCAGAATGAGTTTTTGTAATTTTTTTTTCTGAATATTTCCCACTAAGGTAATTTTTTAAATTACCAATGTTTTTATTTTGGCGGTTTTTTTTATCGTCATGTTAATTTTTGGTATCACTTAACTCACTCATAAGTGAGTGATTGAATAGTGGAAACAAATTATGCAGATCATAATTGCTTCCAGCCCCATTTTTTAATTTTTTTATAGGCCAAAGGAAATATGACGGCAAAACCGATGGAACCACGAGGAACCGGCAAGATCCACGAGTATTTATGATGATTACATCAATTCACCTTGATTACCATTCACTTTACATTGATTTACATCGATTTCCCTTGATTTATATGAATTTACTTTGATTCACGTTGGATTTGGCGTGTGGCAATCTACGTAACTATGGTAACCCTATCCCAATGCGCACAACACGTCTCAGGGACGTCATTATGAAGGGTCGCCAGGACGTCGTAATGACGACTGAAGTGTCTCACATACTTATTGATGTCTTTTGGAGTTTTGGACGTCGTATTTACGATTGACGTCATAAAACTGTCGCACTAACGTTATTTTAGGACGAGTAAGTTGGACGTTCTCTGGACGTCATTTTTTGTAACCAAAAAACGACGTCTAGAGAACATCATCACATCAACACTGGCACGTCCTAAAATGACGTACGTAGCACATTTTCAAGACGTCCAAAAGACATCAATATGTGTGACACCTCAGCCGTCGTTAGGACATCGGACGTCGAGGATTGACCAATTCCAGACGTAATATTTACGTCTCCGAGACGTAATTGTGCGCCCTTTAGAGGGCTTTAGACGTGTGCAGACTTCTTTAGGCGGGTTTAGAGACGTGGATTAGCAAATTCCAGACGTAAGGCTGCCATCACACATCGTGTTCACACTGGCGCTACACGCACGCTACTGCAACACGTAAGGTGTTTGATTGGCTGTCGATGGCTGGAATTATTAGGGAATCTAAAGTCTTAAAAGAGTTGGGCAATGATTCGGCTTGATTGTAAAAGATAAAACTCGCAGAAAACTATATACGGTATAAACTCATAAGTATTTATTTACTTCTGATAAAACTCGTCAAAACATTAAAATGGAAAATAAAATTCAAAGTAAACGAAGAATAAGGCAAGGAGTAAATGGGTTCTTTTTTTGGTAATAAATTAGATTATTTTTGTTTTTTCGTATTTTTTTCTGAGTATCTGGAGTCAGTTATAGTTTCGTATTTTGTTACAATAAGTGCATGGCGCTTCGGTCGTTTATATAGGATTTATTATGAAGGAATTTTACAATTTAAACATCAATTTATTAAGTGAAAATAAAGTAATTAAATAAATTAACATACAATAATTTCTTATGAACGAAACTATAATTAATGCGAAAAACAATTTCACTCGCAATTTCAGGTTTTATTACGACTCCATTTGCAACAAAATCAACACAGTGCATTCGATTGAAGATGTCGGAAAAAATTCTGCAAGCAGTCTGCGAGAATTGACCCTAAAAGCGACAGCAAACCACATCATGGAGCTGAAAAATGAGGCGAACCAACTTCCGTACAATTTAATCGAAGAACTCCGCTCTGCTGTGGAATTAAACTGCCAAAAGACAAACACCCGCTACCGTCCGACGTTTTCATCCATCTCCAAATGAAAAAATTGGTAATTCATCTACCCAAATTCGACCGCGCGAATTCCAGACTCATCGACAAAATATTAAACAGGTGTAAAAAACCAAAGGAACTATCCATTGAACATTTCTGCGATTTCACATCCAGTGAGGTAGAAAAATTAATCAAAAACTTTCCGAACATCACAAGTATTTCCATGAGCTGCAATAAGTCGTGCGACGACCATCTTTTAAAAACAATCAGATGACAATTGTCTTCTGATGGAGAGACTCAACGTTTTGTTTTTGCCAATCTGTGACAGACATTGGACTGTGCAATTTGCTCATGAAAAATAATCTCGTGCGACCAGACTCGAAAATCAAAAGTTTGGAAATGACAATATGAAAGTGACACCACAAGGATGTTTGTTCGCGTTAAAATCACTTCCTCGTTTGAAGAAATTGAGTTATCACGAACGGGAGGTTATCACGACTCTCTTGTTGGCGTCGCGCACTTCCGGCAACGAAGAAAGATACGAATTGAAACGATTGTCAGATTGGTCGTTCGGAAAATGTGGACAAATTGATTTGTTGACTGTCTCAAAAATTTTACCCAATTTGGAATGGTATTTCAGCAAAGGTTCCACAAACTATAACATATATGAAATCTTGTGACGCATTTGAACTTAACTGAAATCCAGCGAGTAGATATCGAAGGAGTTGACCAACATTGTCCGCTACTGAAGTGGCTATCTGTGATAGATTGTACTTTTTGCAGTGTTTCAAAGAGAGAATCGCAGTTTAGAAAGTTGGAAGGGTTGGTCATGTAGTTCGAGACAGTTCCATGTATCTCTGAAGAACTTTTATTTCTTCAGAGAAATAAAAGTATCATTTAAAACCGGACAGCCCTTCACACTAGTTCCGCCAAACATGGACAATTTGATAAAAAAGTTTTTTTTATCAAATTGTCCATGTTTGGCGGAGACAAGCATGAAGGGCTGTCCAGTTTTAAATGATACTTTCATAAAAAAATGCACAAATGGCAACTTGTTAAAGAGTTTACAGACATTTTCGATTAATAATTGTAATTTTCTCAGTATTGAAGGTGTGATGAAGTTGGTAGTAGTGGAAAGTTCTTTGCACAAGATGGATGTTTGCGACTGTAATAATCTTGTCGAGTCTTGGGGGGTTGTTGTGAATGATTATGTCAAGAAAAATAATTAAAAATTTGAGTATTTTTGTCACATCACAGAGCAGAATTTAGTTTAATTTGTATTTTAATATTGTAAAAGGGATTTTGATTTATTTGACAAATTATTTCATTCGTGTGCAAATTACATGGAAATCTCATTTGGTTTCTTACCACCACACCATTTCCGGTTCGATTGTTAAAAAAAAAAAAGAAACTACTGTAAACCCAGCCGTTAGTTGAAGATTTATTAAATGGAAATAAAATTCAAAGTAAAGAATAATGATTAATGACACAAAATAGAATTTTTCTTTCCGGTCAGATAGATTAATACAAAGAAAGGAAATAAAAGTGATAATTTAATAAAAGATTGTTGTTATAGGCGACAGGTGAGAGAAAAGAGTGAGGAAAAGTAGGGACATCTGGTAGTGGAGTTGTCAAACACTGAACGCACAGGCAACAACGCAATACAAATAATGCTATGCAGGTAAGTATGCAGGGGATCTGGTTGAAATCTGTGTCTTGGAACACGAACCTTGATGCGTGGGACGGGAGATGCGAACATCTGTGATTCTTTAGACTCTTTGATGGGTCCATGACATTCGTAGAAGAAAAAGATGATTATTGGTCATCGATAATGACGACAATTCCAATGCCAGAAAAGCGCCCAGTCGTATTTCTTCATCCTTCGAAGTCGAGCTGAGAGCATTGTATAATAGATGGGTATTTTTTTCCACATGTTTTAAATGTCTGGATGGGATATTCGCCCAAAAACTTTTTTGCATCAAATGTGCCCCAAGGTAGATTATGGGACGAGGAACACGAATGCGAGATCGTAATTGATCCGAGACCAACCGTTTTCGAGATTCAGACATTTTTCTAATTTCTTTACATGTTTTTTGGTCGTATCTCGAAATCCATTAGCCGCACAGCAATTCAGATCGCGGATTCATGTTCCTCGTCCCAGAATCTAACTTGGGACACATTTTGAAGCAAAACGTTTTTGGGCAATTTTTTGAAACTTTGCCAGATGCATTGCCCTCACGTCGAGGTCCATAAAACTTATCGCAGATGGAGTCTGCGACCAATCGTTTTAGTTATGGCTCTTTAAACATGTCTAAGCACAACTAAAGCCCTCTAAACCTGTCTAAGCACATCAAAAACTTTCTAAATCTGTCTAAAGCATGTCGAAAGTCCTGAAAATATGCCTTACCACGTCTAAAACTATGTATAAATGGGTTCTTGCGCTCGAGCTAGTATGTTATCTTTGTTTTTGGTAATAAATGTGATCATTTTTGTTTTTTCGTATTTTTTTTCCGGGTATCTGGAGTGAGTCATACTTTCGTATTTTGTCACTATCTGTGCAAGGGCGCTTCAGTCGTTTAAAATAGGATTTATTCGATTTATTATGAAGGAATTTTACAATTTAAACGTCAATTTATCAAGTGAAAATAAATAAACTAAATAAATTAATATACAATAATTTTTTATGAACGAACCATACTAATGCGAAAAACAATTTCACTCGCAATTTCAGGTTTTATCACGACTCCATTTGCAACAAAATCAACACAGGCATTCGATTGAAGATGTCGGAAAAAAATCTGCAAGCAGTCTGCGAGAATTGACCCTAAAAGCGACAGCAAACCACATCATGGAGCTGAAAAATGGGGCGAAACAACTTCCGTACAATTTAATCGAAGAACTCCGCTCCTGCTGTGGAATCAAACTGCCGAAAGACAAACACCCGCTACATCCGACGTTTTCATCCATTCCCAAATGAAAAATTGGTAATTCATCTACCCAAATTCGACCTCTCGAATTCCAGACTCATCGACAAAATATTAATCACGTGTAAAAAACTAACCGAACTATCCATTGGACATTTATTTCTGCGATTTTACATCCAGTGAGGTAGAAAAATGAATCAAAAACTTTCCGAACATCACAAGTATATTTCCTTGAGCTTCAATAATTCGTGCGACGACCATCTTTTAAAAACAATCGGAGACAATTGCCCTCTATTGGAGACACTCGATTTTTGTTTTAAACTTGTGCGACCAGACTCGAAAATCCAAAGTTTGGAAATGAACGGAACGAAAGTGACAAAGATGATTGTTCGTATTTTGTCACTCAGTGCACGGCGCTTCGGTCGTTTAAAGTAGGAGTTATTATGAAGGAATTTTACAATTTAAACATCAATTTATTAAGTGAAAATAAAGTAATTAAATAAATTAACATACAA
>JAQFZO010002951.1:0-10892 GCA_034695885.1 Geophilus flavus | reverse complement strand
TCGGAGTTCATCAGGGTGAGCACTTCGAGCGACCAATGAGCGAACAGTGTTTTTTTGAAATGATTGCAAGCATTTTCTCGCCAATCGCTTTACATTGAAAACCAAATTAAAAACGCATTTGTCTCTAAAACAGCCATTTGCACCTTTTCAAACTGCAGATTATCTGCCTTTTTAGAGAAGTACATTCGACTTAAAGGGGAATTTCATGGTTATACAACATCCACCTTTTGGATCTACCTAACATTTTCTACCTTTCAATACTTTTCTACCTATTAAGGATACAAACTTGTGCACCAATAAAAAAAGGTATTATAAACTATTAAGTTTATTATTACCTAAAATAAGCCAAGTTAAATTTTACACAAGCAAGCCCGGTCGTTGAATGAAGCAAGCCCGATGGTCGAAGCCCGGTGTTCGAAGCCCGGTGTTCGAACGGAGCCCGGTGTTCGAACGGAGCCCGATGTTTCAAGCTAACTTTAACATGGAGGAATAGTAAGAATTTCGCCATCTAATGACGAAATACTGAAATTTTTATGTAAACAAAACAATAGAGAAAAACACCAAAAATTTTATTGTAAATTAAAACTAATTTTATCTGAAGCACACAAATTTATGAATTTGAAAAAAAAAATTACTTCCCATGCCGGGAATTGAACCCGGGCCTCCTGGGTGAGAGCCAGGTATCCTAACCACTAGACAACATGGGACTGTTATTCTCAGGTTCTCTTAATTCCTTATTCAGTGTAAATTTCAACTTAAAATTAAAATAAAATGATCACCATTCAAATTTTAAAATAAAACAATAGCTGCGTTCAATGCTCAGTCGATTCTTCCGATTCTTTAGTCAGTTTTTATCCATCGCTTGTAAGAGTTGTATTTTATTATGACGTCATAACACTGTAGAATCGAAAAAATCTGAAGAATCGACTGAGCATTGAACCTTGCAGCAATTATCATAAAATTCAGTTTTATTGACAATTAAAACCAGCAAAACATTAAAAAAAAAGAAAGAAAGAAAAAAATAATTTCCCATGCCGGGAATCGAACCCGGGCCTCCTGGGTGAGAGCCAGGTATCCTAACCACTAGACCACATGGGAAGCTGTGTGCAGCGTCCATTTTACTCTCTTTAAACCTTCCACAAAGAATAAAATACATAAAATACATTTTTAAATGATTAAATATTTATTCAAAAATACATAACGTAAAATTCATTCATTAAAAAAATTTCCATTTAAATTTAAAACAAACTCAATTTTTTATTTGAATTTAACGAGAAAGTTCCACAGGTGTTGTAATCACATTAACACCTGTGTTTGATTTAATAATATTCTTGGTATGATTACATTTTGGTTTCGGTTTAGGTCTGCAAACTGGTTTCGGCTTATCAGGTCTACAAGTTGTTTGCTCAATAACTTCCGGTGTCACAGGCGGTGGCTTCAAAGTCACTAAATTTTGAAAAAAAATATAAAATTCAAATTTTTAACATTTTTCGTGCCTTTTCTCTGTTTTTTTACCTCTTTTCCAGCATCCAGCTCTTTCTGGCCAGTCACAGAGCAGCAGTAAAGGGTTAAAGTGTAATTCATCCGGACAAACATAAACGACCGGTTGTCCCAAAATGCAGTAAAAAAATTTCGAACAGTCGCGTGGATGTGGAAGAAGAACCAAATTATTCACGTAATTCGGACAACTGACGGAACATTCGTCCGAACAGCGAATTGGTCTTGGATGACGACCGTCGACACTTCTTTGAATACGAAAAGTTTCATCTGATGGAAAAACTGATGGGAAAAGAAGGAAAAAGAAAAGTAGGCGAAGCATCTTTGATTTGGAGGTGAGGTAAAATGAAGGAACTTTCACTCCAGTTGATTTAATATCACTTGTGATTGATGTTATTTATGGTGAATAAACTTTTAAATTCATTTATTGCACTCAAACTACGTCTTTTCAGGGCCCACACCCTTGATAATATAAAATTTTATGTTTTTATGGATATTTTGGTAAGAAGAAAAATAAAATTGAAAATATACTGTTTGAAAAAATAAAAATTTAATAATTAATTTATTTTGGTTAGATTTTGAACGATTTTGTACACATTTTTTTTTTAAATTTTGAAAGATTTCTGGGATTTTGTATAATTTTTAATGGATTTCTGAGATTTTGTATTGATTTTAAACGATTTCTGGAATTTTATAAAGATTTTGAAAGATTTTTGTGATTTTAAATTTATTTCTCGGATTTTTTTTTTTTCTGTTTTTTACAGATTTTGTAGTTAGAGATTTGGGATTTTCTTGGGATTATTCTTTTTGCCCCCATCTTAGAGATTTTCGTGAATCCTTGGATCCCTCTTTTGGTCGCTCTCGGAACTAATTTTCCGAACAGCTACAATGAAATGACGTTATAACCGGTTACACGTCTCGTCACAAGCCTTGTCACAAGCACAACATCATCATCATCATCAACCGAGTCATCAACACAACAACAGCAATGGCTTCTTACGAAGATGAACATGACTGTCAGGGATCAACACCAAGTTTGATTTCCCTCGCACGATTTTTAATCGATTATGGCTTTACTCCAGACATCGAAGCCATGTTTCATAGCAGTCGTCAACCACCACCGACTTCAAAAAAATTCATCGAGGAATTAGAATCGTTGAGTGTTTCGAAGGAAACCAAAGGTAAACATTGACATGACTTAGCATTTACACCGAGTATTATTCTTGAATTTTTCATAACTCATGTTTATTCATCTCCAGGTCACCAATGTCCCGTATGTTTGAAGGAGTTCGAGCATGGAAATACCTTGAAAAAACTGCCGTGTAATCATTATTTTCACGTGGATTGTATTATACCGTGGTTGAAAAACGTAACGAAAGGAAAAATAAAGTAAATTTTTGTTAAACTGTGTAAATAATTGAAATATTGAATTTTTTAGACGAGTTCCTGCCCCGTGTGTCGTCATGAATTACCTACTGATGATCCGGAATTTGAAAATCACAAGAAACAAAAGGTATAAATTTTATAAAACTTAAAAACACGTAGATTATTTTTGATTGAATTTTCTAAATCTTATTTTTTATTTCAGAAACGTGAAAAGGAGCGTGAGGAAGATATAAAGAATCTACATAATTCAATGTTTACGTAGTTTTATGTATATTTTCACATACATTAAATATATTTGTACAAATTACGAGATAAATAAATAATCAGGTCACTGCCACTATTGATGATTGCATTATAAAACAAGTAAAACAAAAAAAGAAAAGGAAAAATAAAGCAAAATGAATAAAAATTCAAACTTTGAAATGTTGGAATGATTTATTTTTCTTTTATCACGTTTTAGTGTTACCGAGAATTCAGATATTTACTGAAAAAAATAAAATCTCGCCTTTTGATAATTTTTTTTTACAAACAATACCGTACTCAAGAAGAAAATTTGGCTGAACACTCGTTTTTTGTATTTTTGTAAGAAAAACTCGAGATGCGCCATTACATTCATAGTTCACCTCTCCACCACCGCTATTAATTGGCGCTGCACGAAATATCCGCGGAAGTGATTTTCACGTGGCGAAATGAACCCCAAAAATTAACAAAAATGTGGGATTACGAAAACAACTTTGACGATGAGTACGATTTTCATAACTCCGAGGACAACATCGAAGAAGATGAAGTCGCGGACAGCGAAACGGAGGCTCTAATGTACTCTAGAATTTACTACCAAGACTCACTAACAACAACAAACCCCGAAAATGAACCAATCGCCGGCCCATCAGTCTCTTCCGCCCCTCCGGCTCCCAAAGATGAGAGAAAGAAGCCAAAAAAACAAGATACACAACAAAACCCAAACAAAAACGCCATTTTTACATCAACACCAAATTATTCGATTGAAAAATTGACAAAATTCGTATCAGTCACCAACCACAAATCGACTTCGACCTCAGTCAACTCAACAAATCCACAACAAGAAGTTGTAGATCTTCTTTCATCGAGTGATAGTGAGGTGAATATCATTTCCGAGGTGAAAAAAGACCCGGAAAAAGTCCGAATATCACCAATAAAGCGGCGGAATCTGAAAATGTTTTCGTCTGACTCCGAATCAGATATTTTCTGCGAAGAAGAAATTATTCATCCGATAGATATCAGTTTAAATATTCATTCGACGCCGAGATTTACGCGACAAAATGTTTTTACTCCGCAAAATGTTGTGAATAATAAGAGGAAAATGGAGGAGGAGACGCCGGTGAAGGTTGTGAAGAAGAAGAGGAAAATTGATGTGGTTTTGGATCCCGTGGAGCAGATGAGGAAATTCTACGATTCGGTGTCGAGTGATGATGAAGATAGATTTGTGGTTAAGCAGTGTGATAGGTCGAATTGGAAGATTTGTGATGAGGATCGGTATGGGTGGATGGAAGATAGGAAACGGTTTTTTGGTGGTGGATTGATGGCGAAGTGGAGGAATAGGATGAAGTGTAGGAATTGTCAACAGTGGGATCATGTTGAAAGGGAATGTCCTGAGAAAAAAGTAATTTTTTGATTTGGAAATTTTTATGGTATCTTGTAAAGTTGTGTATTTTTTTTGATTTTTCGAATTTTTTTGAAGAATTTTCGAATATTTTTGACGAATTTTTCAATTTTTAGAATATTTTGGACGAATTTTTCAATTTTTTTTTTTTAGTTTTTTAAATAATTTTTTATGTAATTTAAATTTTTTGGATAATTTCTAATTTTTTTCCCCAAAAACTATTTTCAGAGAATTCCTCATTGTCATCTATGCGGCGAGACGGATCACAAGGGAGATTATTGCCCTGAAATTATTTGCGGTCGATGTTCGGCGATGGGTCACGATTCAAAGTTCTGTCAAGTGACCAGAGATGTGTTGATGTCTAGATGTCCGCGGTGTGGTATCAAAGGACACGATACTGATTGCCCGGATCTATGGCGACGTTATTATTTAACTGTAAGATTTAATTTTAATAAATAAATAAAAATTAAAAAAATCAAACAAAATTAAAATTTTGATTTCTAATTTTTTTTTTCTTTCAGACTAAGGATGATGGACGAATAGTGAAAGGTTCCTCGAAACGAAACCCAAGAGTTTATTGCTATAACTGCGGCAAGGCGGGACATTGGGGACACGTAAGTGATAAAAATCGGATTTAAATCGGATTTTTCGAAGACACAACAAATTCAAAAATAAAAAAAATTATTTTTAGAAATGTCCACGCGTGGGAATGAATCATCACGTGATTCCTGCAACACCTTTTATAGTCGATTACGATAAAGCACGCCACAAAATGCCAAAGGAAAAGACTTCGAGACAGAAATTGGTTGAAAAATCATCGAAAATGTGGGAAAATGTAACCGGAAGAAGTAGAAAAAGTAACAGTAACAGTAAAAATAAAAAACGAAAGGCAAAAAAACGGAAAAAATCTGAGTATTTTTGTCACGATACAAGATGCGATACATCAGGATCGAGTATCGAATGGATGGAAAGTTCGATTTCGACGCGATTAGCAGGCCGATCGTCACCACGGACTAAAAAAAGGAAAAATTCGTCGCAGATTTCGAGGGAAAAGAGGAGAAAACCGGAACACACGATCACAAATTCGAACCAAAGCGGCGAAAGTTCTGACAGACAAAAAGAAGTTTCAAAGATCGATTTCTTTCGATCGGCCGTCAACAAGTTGAAGGCGAAAATAAGAAGAAAAGAGGAAATGACCAAAGTCGATTTGCTAACGACGATAAAGCAAATAAAAAGGAAAAGAAAAAAGAAAATAAGTTAAATTTTTTTTTTTGGCTTAGTAAATTTTATTAAGCGGTTTGTACAAGAAATAAAGTTGTGAGATCGAGCCAATTTTCATTGTGATTTTCTTACCGGTGATCTAAAGTTTACGATTGTGATTATAAACGGACGTAATGCCACTTATCGACTGAAATTTAGAGAAAAGTTTATCAAAATAATTTGTTTAATTAATTAAATTAACAAAATATATGTCGTACCTGATGAATCTACATCAGCCGGTGGACCGGGCGGATCGGTTTGTCCTAGATGCGTTTCGGCTTCATCACGATTCACTCTATTCGGACTTCCAGTGACAGTTACATTGGTCCTAAAATTTAATTTTATATTTTTAATATCAATTTTTTAAATATAGAGTAAGGAGTTTTGTGCTGGTGTAACTTATAAGACTTATATTGTGGCCATAAGTCATAGACAAATCTTTTATAATGTATGCCAGCGTATAAGTGTTTCTGACATTGAAAGAAAATATCAAAAGCGGAAAAATCGGCTTATACAGTAAGTATAAATTTTGTACATTGTAAAATAACGGTAAATAAGTGGAACAGCGCTCTTAACACTGCTGTGCATTACTTAACTTACTAGAGGATTTTCGGAAAGAGAACGAAAATGATAATTTTCGACTTATAAAGCTCTAGATTGATTTAATGACTTATAAATTATAAAATGTAAGTCATATACTGATAAAATTGGTCTATGCAAAGTCTCTACGACCAGAAACCTCGAAACATGAATTGAGCTAAAAATTGGGAATGATTTTTTTAAAAAGTAATTTTTATACCTAGTTATAGTCGATTCAATCGCATTTGCCATTAAACCTTTCCAGTATTCATGAGTTTCCTTGATAACTTTCAAAGCGAATTCCTTAAATAACAAAATAAAAATAAAATATTTAAAAAAAATTGACGTTTGCAATCAACCAACCTTATTTTTAGGCTCTCCATTAAACGCGAATTTATTTTCGGGTTTACCATCAGGCATCTTGTAAATTCTAAACCATTCGTGGGTAGCCCTTAAAAAACCAGGCATGTGTTTTTCTATATCACCAACATCTACAAAATAATCAAAAAATCAAATAATTAATTAATTTTCACTTAATTTTTATTATTTCCATTAATTTCATCAAAACAAACCATTCAGGCTGTCAGCTAGCGGGTCATTGACATCTATGGCAAGAAGTTTCCAGTCTGTTTCTCCTGTAATTACAAGTTTTTTTTAACATTTCAATGCACAAAAACAAGTTTAAAACATTAAAAACACAAACCTTCATCGATCAATGCCATAGTTCCAAGTATTTTCACTTGTAACACATCACCACGCTTGGCCACCTTGACATAAATGTTAATTTAACCCGAAAAATTCAACATTTTTTCTCATTTTCTCAAAAGTTATAAAGTTTGTTACAAAACGTACTCTTTGACCTATTTCGCAAACATCGATCGGATCATTATCACCTTTACATTTCGTCGATTCATCAATTGATTCCGGGTTCTCCCACGTCTGGATTAAACAAAAAAAATTAATCAATATTAATAATCAAATAAAAAATTCCTAGATATTTTTTTTAAAATTTTACTTGAGGTAAAGCGCCATAATTCCAGATATATCCATGATGTGGAAAACAATTATGAACAAACCGTAATTTTTCCTTCTTAATGTCTTGTGAAATCGGATTCATAACTTCCTTAGTATTTATCTGAAAATATTCAACACAATTGTAATTTTATCTATAACACTTTCTGCCCTTGACTGTTCTTTAAATAACACACAAAACTTATCAAATTTACTAATAGTACATATTACAGATTACAGTACAATATTTATTTTTCTGATAAAATTATAAAAAATTATTCAGTTTCCTTTAAACAAATTTGAATTCTAAATTATTTTTAACATGTTTTTAATTTTTTCACACACGTGAGTTATTTTTATCCTTCCGTTTCTCACAAACTTACTTCCATTTTTGCGTTCGTCCATCGTGGAACTTCCACGACCATATTGAAAACTCCTTTACCTTCATCGGCATACAGTGGAATGTCATGAAAAGGTGAAATGGTTCCTTTGTCGTCCTCTGTGAAAACATTTAAAAAAATGTAAATAAATCACAAAATGAATTTCAACCGGTTTTAAGAGCAATAAAATTAATTCGAGACTCGTAAGTGTTTTTCTCCTACGTAAACACCATTATCTCGATGAATTCCTGAATATTTTAGCAGATATCGATGAATAATTGATTTTTTCGGCACATGCGATTGGATTAAGACGATGTTTGTTTACGAGCGCTTACCGGCATTACATAATTGCGTAATAATTCGGTTTGTGTGTGATTTTGTTGTACTTACTGAAATAAATACGGTAGTTTTGAGTATTTAAGGAGCCTCTTTCTATTGCTTGATACATGATTCGTTGTAATGAGCGGACTGAATGGGTGAAATTACGGGCCTGCTGAGTACACCTGGATGTTGCAGTGAAGGCTAAACACACGTGGCGGAGAAAGAAAGAATTCATCTCGTAGTTTCACGCTTTTATACGAGATTTTACGTTGGTTTGGGCACAGCGACGTCTGGTGGCAAAGTACTGAACATGATTTTTCAAAAAATATGAGATTTAAAACAATAAAAAGAGAAATTAGGGTTGAAAAGGGGGAATAAGTTCATGTGAATATCATATCTAAATTTTGAGTGAGTAAAATTTGAAGTTAGCAGTGTAAAGCTCATGTCATCACATCTCATCTCATGGATTTATTAATATTCATAAAATTCCATTTGTGAAAAGTATTATAAAAAGGAGGCCAAAATTGTGTTATGCAAACTTGGTTCACCCTGAGCATGCTATGTGCATTGGACTTGATGTCTTCAGTATTAAATACTGGATGGATATTCACCCACGTAGTAGAAAACCAGATTATAAATCCAAATGCAGATAACAGGTGACTATTTTTAATTCATTCAACTAAAAAAAAATTATGGTGGTAAAATGTTTGCAAATATTTTACAAATTTTGAATTTTGTGACTGTTTTTGTGCAAAAATTTTGAAAAAATTTAATCTAGCAGATTTGATGTTTACAAAAATTTTGTAATAAATTTAGATTTATGACTAATTAGCAAGTGTAAAAAATTTTGCAAAATTTATAAAAGGGGCCAAATACGTGAAAAATTTTTACACAATAATTTATGCAAATTTTTTTATAATAAATTTTCTATGCAACATTTTTATAACCAAAAAAACTTTTTTGAATTTAAAAAAATAAATAATTTTGGAATTTTTTATCTCAAATTATTTATTTTTCCAATTTTGACTCAAAAAGAATCTCTTTTGCTTTAGTAAAATTTTTCAGGTATAATTTTAGCCAAAATTTTTTAAAAAAATTTTATGACTTAAATTTTTAAAAATAAATATTTTTTATAATAAATTTTTATTCAAACTTTTTTAGCTGGTTAAAAATATTTTTTAAATAATAATAAAACGAAATGAAAAATAAAAATATTTTCAGACGTCATACACTAAGATATCCCCCGAGATATCCGTGGATTGCTGAAACCTTTCCAATAGTACAGAGGCTATGGGGACCACCGCCCCGAGCAATGTACATGAGGGGTCGCAACCCCCTTGACGAATTCGACGGCTTTGGTTACATCGAGGGACAAGGGGACGCGTTCGGTCTGAGGGCATTTTCTGGTGAAATACCAACCCAGACTGACTGGTGGCAAGATATCGATGGTCCTGGACAACCTCTGGAGGGTTTTAACGATGAAGATTTTTAAATTTCAACTGTTTTTTCGCTGCAAATTGTCGATTTTTATACTTTCGTGGTCATTTTCACTCGGAAAAAATTGTATAAAGAATAGTTTTGTTCAATAAAAATTCATTAAAAGTTGTCAGAACCAGTATTGCATTAGAAACTACAAATATGGGTCTGTTAAGCAATAAAAACATAAATTCGACATTTTTATTTATTCATCCTTGCTGATTAAATCTAAAAATAAACAAATATTCAAAATTCAAAATTTTTATTTTTCAATTTTTTGAAAAAAAAGTGTAGATAAGACGTTTACAAGAATTATCTCGAACATTTTACTGCGACGTTGGTCACTATTAGCAAAAGACACGCACAGTTAGTCGCTCGTTTTCTTGTTTATTTATCATTTTATCGACTTTTGGGGCCATGAAACACTTCATCCGTGCAATAATTGCGCTGTTTGTGCTTGTTGGTGCACTCAGTCAAGGTATAATAAGTCAAAAATAATGTTTAAGCTCGAGTTTTTGGTTTTTACTACCCCAATTACACATTTGACAGACGTCGTGCGTCTCACAAACATTCGTACACATGAAAACACCATCGAGGGAGAGGTTGAGGTCAAATACGAAGAGAGATGGCGTCCAGTCTGCGCAAGGCTTTGGAGTTTGGACGGTGCGAGTGCAGTTTGTAGGACGATTGGGTTCATCGAAGGAGCCGCGGCAATGAAGACGAATGGCTTGCACGGAGAGAACAAACGGAGTGAGTGTATAGTTTTAGAAGAAAAAGGTTAAAATTGATGTTTTTTGTGATTTGTTTTGTAATTTAGGACATTACTATTACCAGTTTGAGGGAATGCAATGCGTCGGAAGTGAAAAGAATGTGGAAGAATGTCCGAATTGGAATAAAGATGTCATGATGTTGCAAGTTTGTTCCGAAGGAATTGCGATTTCTGTTTGTAAACGTTGATTGAGATGGCTTTTGTATTGATTTTTATGTTGAATAAAAGATTTGTTTATCAGTTTTTCTCTTTTTTTAGTCTGATTTTTCCAGATCTGTAACATGAAACATAATGAAGAATTTGTGGCATCAGTGATGATTGTACTGATAACAGCATCAGTGAAGTTTTTAAGAGGAATGTACTTTTAAGTGCATTATGTAATAATTTGCAAGGATGTTTATAGTAAATTTATTTATATTTATTATTTACAGCAGAAAACGTAGTTGTTAGACAACGAAGCCCAGCAGTAGCATCACTTTTTTAACCTTTAGGCCCTTCGCAAAACGGCGCTTGGGCTTGCGCTTACGCTTCACGCTTGGGCTTTGCGCTTGGATTTGAGGCGTAATTTTCGGAT
>JAQFZO010002950.1:0-10894 GCA_034695885.1 Geophilus flavus | reverse complement strand
GGTTTTAAGGGGAAATAAACTACACAACACCACCAATTCCCCCCCCCCACCCAAAAAAAAAAAAATTAAGAAAACTGGGTGAAAATAGCAGCGAGAGAGACCCAACATGGCTGCCACAATGTTTGTTTGGTTGCCCACAATGCAATGCGACATAGTTATGATGTAAGGTATTGAAAAATTCTTATTGAAAAGTTTGACCGCAACATTAAGGAGAAGTAAAATTTGAGTGAATCATTAGACCGGGCCTACCTCTTGTCTTACAGGCCAAACAAATTTTGTTTACCTTTAAACCTTCTAGAAATAATTTGGCCAGGTCCAGACTTATAAAAATTCCACTCTGTATAGTATACAGTAAATTGCTTTTATACACTTTTTACACAACATTTAAACTATTGATAACTGTTTATAGTCCAAGTAAGTAGAACATGCAAGACCTACCACTAAACACAAATATTGTGTTTTGATTTCATGTAGTTATATCACTTTGTACATTTCAATATACGAACAAAAGCCTTCCGGAAATCAATATTAAAGATCGTATATATAACCGGGTTCAACGTAGAGTTAATATAACCCAGCCAAGTTATAAAATTAATCATCTCCGGCGACTTCCTACAATCTGTACAAAAAGGTAAGATTACATACATGAGAAAAAACGGCAACCAACATACAACAAAAACCCCCATTATAACACCCAGTGTCCTTGCAGCGCGGCGTTCTTTCGAAAGCGAAATCTTCTGTTTCTCCTCGATGAATTGTGGGATACTAGTCACCACACTCGACGTAATATGCGGCGATTCCTCTTTTTGCAGCGGATCTTTACTCCCAGATGAATCCACCATCGTCGACAACGATCTCGCTTCTTGCCCGAGTTGTTTCGACGTCGTTTGATCACTGTTATCACTCGAAGAAGGTTCCTTGCGCATGACATCCGCACAAGCATTTTCGTTGTGGTTATCTTCACTAGGGGTAAACGAAGAAGTTCTTTCCAATTGCCGGGGAACTGCAGAATGCGTCGGTTTTTGTGTCAGCGATATCTTACAACCCATTGCCCTTTCCCTCAACCTCCGGCGAGTTGCGAGGAATATCTTTATGTAAACCGCTGTCATGATGAGCAAAGGAATGTAAAAAGAACCGCAGGAACTGTAAATTATGTAGCCAAGAGTCTCTGTGAGTCTGCAAGGATTGGTTTCGTTGAATTCATCGGGCCAATCGTTCCATCCGACGAGCGGTGGGAGGCAAATGATTCCACTGATTATCCATACCAACAGAATCATTAAAATCACCCTTTTGAAAGTTCTCTTTTGTGCATAGTTTATTGGATCTGTGATGGCCCAATAGCGATCCAGCGCAATGGCACAGAGATTGAGGATGCTTGCTGTGCAGCACAAGACGTCGCATGTCAACCACATTTCACACACGACTAAACCGAGTAGCCAACGACCAAGAATTGTGTATACGATATTTAATGGCATCACCAAAACGGCGACTGTTAAGTCTGCAATTGCCAATGAGACTATGAAGAAGTTCTGTACAATCCTAAGTGGTTTGTATGTGAAAACTGACATAATGACTAGAATGTTGCCAATGATAGTTACGACTATAATGAAGCTAAGTATTAATATGATTACTAGTGCTTGTGGTATGGGCATTGCTATTGTCAGTGCAAATTCTGGCTCTGATGATGTTTTGTTGTTTTCTTCCATGGTGGATATTACTGAGTCATTTATTGTTAGTTTTATAGCTATTTCCATTTTATGATGAGGTTTTACATCATTTTGTTAAGTTGGTTTCTCCATATCCGTGACCTGTAAATAAAAACAAGAAGAATTGATAAATACTTTGGCCATATGAGATTTGTTACAAAAGTATTAAAGTTACAAAAAGTAATGGTTAAACTGGCAAGGGTAAAATTGCAAAATACTAAAATATCAATAAAAACTGAAAATTACAACAAAATCTAAATGACTGATAAATTTAAGCAGTTAAGGAACAACATCACATGTCTAAATAGTAAATTATGGTATGAAATTATCACTTTTACTTCCTGCCTTTGACATCAGAGGGACTCAGCAGATCTTTGCCCCCTTTGTTTCATCCCAAGAAACAGGTGATGTTTCTGGTCCCTTCCTCAGTTTCCCTCATTGATCAGTTTGTCTGACCTACTATAGTATTTCCAATCATCAGACATTTGATCATGCTTCCTTTGTCTCTGGGTGCAATTATCACCCCCCCCCCACCCTTTTTTGGATATTCCCTTTTACAAGCAGAGAAAATTCTTGGAAGGAAATATTCAGTCTTTATTACTTCTTGGAACTGTTACAAAGAGACGATGGTTGGCAGCATCAAGTGCTCTGTTGCATTCCATTGTGGGCGAGGGTTGCTGGGCAACAACCCAATAAACATTGTGGCAGCCATATTGGGTTACACTTACTTCTGTGTTCACTCAGTTTCCCAAATCATTTGGGGTTTTGGGAGGGTTAGGTTTTATGGTGATTTGTGGGCAGTTTTTAATCGTCCTCAAAACCTCCAAAAGCCATTCACATCCATGGTCAAAACCAACTAAAACTAAACAAAATCCACAAAACCCGCAAAAAACTAATCAAAATTACACCCATGCCACTATAAAAACCATGTAAGAAAACCCAAACCGCCAAAAACCCCATGAAAATAAGGAAAACTGATTGAAAATAGCTGTAAGTGAGACCCAACATGGCTGCCACAATGTTTTGGGTAGCTACTTAGTAACCTTCGACAACAATGCAACGCATTACAAATTTACAATACAATTATGACGTATACAATTGAAAAAGCCCCATCGGTATATGTATATTTTGGTGTAAAATAAAGTATGTTAGTACCAAGAAATCTCTGTTTTGACTGCTTTAAGTTACAACCAGGTAAAAGATAGTGTAGAGCACGACAAGCATTACCAAAGCTTTAATTGACAAAACCATGACCTCACATCTTGACTTCCAAAGAAGAATCTCAAGCTCCAACTCAAACAACTTATTCTCAACTAAATTAATTAATTAAACACACACCTTAATTCATATTAATTACTCTATTAGTCTTGCAAATGACATGCAAGCTCACATCATGGAGAGAATTCAATGCAAAGAACAAACACATGAAATAAAAAGCAAATAAAAAGGTTTTATGGATTCCCCGAACCCTTAATCTTTGCCTTTCACCCTGAAATTTATTCCTTTTCCCGATATGTCAATCAGAAACTCCACTTGAGGAACTGACAACTGTGAATAGCAACCCTTAAAAGCGAACCATAAAAATTTTCTTAAATTGCACCATATACTAGAAAACGACCACTTCTTTCACAGTATTCCCATGGCCATAAAGTTTCCTTTTCAGATCTCCATCTAAAAAATGTTTCTCCTAGTTCCTAGTGTTTTGGTAAACAGGAAAAGATGTTTTTCAGTGAGAAATTTTTCTTCCTGTTTCTCCATTCCATTATGTTGTCAACAGAGGGACCACGAAAACGTCGATTCTCTATTGATTAATCTACGTAAACACTGTCATCAGCTCTAGATGTTACTCTTTACTCCCACTTCTCAGCCAAACAGCATGGTCAGTTTATTTCTCCAACACTAAGCTATATTTGGCGCCTCCTCGAGTCAAATTTAAAAATTAGAATCAATATGAAATCCAAGCAAAACAAGTCTAAGCCTTTGGGAAATAATTATTTGCATATTATTCCTGGTGTGTTGTCGAAATTTAATGTTTTTAAACGACGGTATGAAGCGAATGACAAGCTGATTTAAAATTTAATGAAGCCGATGACACAACTTTATGACTGAATAATTTTTTGATATTAATTTCAGGCTGCTGGCAATCAATTATTTCATTCTAAATCAGGAGACGAGATAAATTTCTAATTATTTTCGACTCGGTTTATTACTTCATCAATTTAAAACAATTTTTTTGAAAATAAAAATAAAAATGGCAATTTTAAATAGTAATGCGTTTGCCATGAGTAATGTCACATTTTTCTTGCTAAATGAGTTCCAATTAAGGATTGTGCAATATTTCCATATAAAAACCCAGAAATATACAGTATATAAAAAAGATAGAGATAATTACTGCGATAACTGAATTCCTGATAAAGAAATTATGTTATACTGTACTAACAAATTACAACCTTAAAAAGTATAGCTCCAACTGAATTTCCTGTACATCCGAGCGGTGTGTGCAAATTCAGTGAGAGAGGGAAAAAAATCTGCAACTCATGAATAAAGAGCCCCAGGAAAACAGTTTATATCAAGGAAGAGTTATCTTGATCCGGTATATAATATTCTAAGAAGTTCACCATACCGCATTTTGGGTGTTTGAAATGAATTAAATGAAATAAAGTAATGGAGTTAAAGAGGAATTTGATGTTGTTTCAAAGTCTAGACTATTCGTATAGCCTGGCTTCAGGATATGATCCATGGAGACTGAATGATGACGTGAGTAAACTTTGAGGATTATACTAATTGGGAAGAATGTGATCTTATAAAATATGTAAATGAAGAATCCTTGAGATAATTATTAAAAGTATGATTAGCCAAATTGCTATTAAAAATTGAAGATAAAACCCACATACCTTAGTTTAAAGAAATAAAAGAATAACCTTACGTACTCATTCTTTTAATCCTACTACCAGTACCAAGTTGAAAAAGCCACAGCCTAGATGGTGCATGGGTCATGGGTGCCAATCTGAGTCCATTATCTTAAGTGGTTTTAGGTTAATTTCTTCCACTGTCAATAGAGTGCGCAAATACAGACCAATCAGACAGCCTGTTCTTTTTATGTTTATGATTTAGCTATCATTTTCTTGCGTTTGGGACGCCATCTGTTGCTAAAAAAAGAAAAATCATGCATCTGCTAACAGCAGCATCTTTTGAATTAGGTAAAGCTAATACAGTATACTGTACTTTCATTAGGGACTTCAAGAGTCAAAAACTTACACGGGGCTGGAATGTATAACACTAACGTTCGCCATTTCCTCGATGAATTTTTATAAATTTTAAATTTTTTCAGTCATGAGAAGTTTAATGTCATCGAATGTAATTCAGTCAATGAATTATTGATATCAGTCACTATTAATGGCAAATGAACTTTTTGTAAATATGACATGATGTTCATTGGGCAAGTATGTACAGAAAATGACAAAAGAAGTTCATACTGCAAGATGAATAATGAGGTACAGTACAGTAAGAAATAAATGTGGCCCAGGAGGGCTATTCTGTGTATTTCAAATTTGCACTTATTGAATTGAAAATCACTTCACATTTAGGTGGCCTAAGAAAACATCTAAGGTCTAAGCTTATTAGTAGTAGTACCTAGTAATAATAGTAGTACAATATTGTTTAAAGTCCCTAGCGGCAACTATGGCCATATGTGACCTGTCATACGCTCTTAAACTAGCTTAGATACATTTCAAGATATGACAATCCAAAATGACCACTCAAAAGTTTACAGATAACCCAAAAGAACGAATAGGGCCAATACAATCAATGCCCAGTGGAAGGAAAGCACTACAGGCAGAACTAAAATGGAAAATACAAACATAACATTCAAAGAAAATAAAAGAAAGAAAAAACCATCCCAGGAATGAAGAAATTAAAGGGGAAACAGTCCTCACTGACTGGATTATAGAGGAGAAATTCATGTAGTCCCTGGGCTTTATGTCAGAGGAAAGACAAATCTCAACACTCCTCCAAGAGAAGAGAAGTGTTGTGTTCCGTCTTCACAGACCTGTGAAGGGCACCAAAGTCATGGACGCATAACGTGGGCTATGAAACAAACACCCTTAGCAACCTCCAGACCATAGAAAGGAAAAAAGCCCCAAAATGCAAAGAAATATCCATGTCCATTGTTTAATTATTTAATTATTTTGGACATGTATGTATTTGAAGTTGAAATTGGCGGATAAATAAAATTTAATGTCCCCAGTGGGACCTAAGGCGAAATGGGACCTGTCACAACAAGAGAAACAACCTATAACAACAACACAACTAACAACAAACTATTCATTAAATTTTTTTCAAAATCAAATCATTTTCAAAGGTCTTGAACTGAATTTGGAACAACCAATAAATATCAAGCAGCAAAAAGACACTCCTGGCACAACCACAAAACAGAGAAAACAAACCATAAGTTCAAATAACCCCCAAGGCTTAAAGAAAGGAAGAGAAGGAATGAAATCCAATGTCCAAATCCTTTGTATCGGAATCGAACTCAAACACTTTCTGAAAGAGAAAAAGTTCCTTTTCATGAACTGAGAAGGGACCACAAATTTCCAAGTCCACTACTTCTTATCTTCTGAATGGGTATATCATTGCAAAAAATATTGAATTTCCATCAATGGAATGCACATTGGTGCACTCTGATAAAATCCTTCAACATGAAATCAAAAGAGCCAAACAATGGAATGAACAAACTGTAGTATTCCAAATTTCAGCAAAGATCAGAAAATGGAAAATGAAGTAGGGGATACAAAAATTTGTCTGTATAGGATCTGTTAGTTTAAACGCCATGAATTGTTTTGGGAAAACCACAAAGACTCAGAAGGTGGAAGTTACTTTTCTCCTATACATTGCATGTTTGTTTACATACAAAACAACTATCATCTTAAGCTAGTAGTTATCATTGCAATAATTCATTGTTTCTACTGATTTCTTTTATTTAATATAGTTAATTGTTCTTTAAAAATCAGTTTAACCATTGTTGACCATTGTTGACTAAAGATGAAATTGATAGTGTGACAATACAGGTGGAACAAAAGTCTGGACCCAACCAAATAATTCTTATGGTTGAAGATGAACAAAATCTGCTTATTGGAAAGGTGGTAGGCCCAATCCAATGTCACAATCAAATTTGACCTTATTTAGAGATCAAATGCATTCATACTCTCATCCATCTCATCTCAAATCCTGTTTTTTTTTTCAAAATAATTCTATATCAGAGATGTGAAGTAATATCATTTTTAGACTAATCAGAGGGTCCTCTACAACTTTCCAATTGGAATTTGCTCTATATCTTTAATGGGTCAAAAGATGGAAAGCATTTGGCCTCAAAATCAAGGTCAGAGGTCAAATTTTAGTGGATCATAGGATTGAACCCAGCCCCCTTTCCTACGACCTCAATCAAACTGATTTTGATCTTTAACCATATAGTAATTATTTGTTCCACCCTGAATAATTTTTGTAACAAAAAGCACCTATTGTTGACATGATAATTAATATTTATATGGTTCACTGTCAGATCAACATTACCCAACTTTTATGGTTTCTCATAATTGTTACAATTCATTCGCTGAATAATTTTTGAACAAAAATTGCCTATTGTCGACATAATAATTAATAGCTATGGTTCACTGTCAGGTCAACATGACCCAACCTTTATTGTACTTCCCATTACACCCTGCGGCTTCAACTTACAGTGTCAAACAAAAGCTCTCTTCCCGTCGATGAAGTTTCGAATCGAACAAATTCCTTTTCGTTTTGTTATGGTTTACGCCTGTGGCTTTCCTTCCTTGTTACCTCATCGAAAATTACATTATGTATTAACTACTTGGAATTTCGGTGCGAGTATGAACTTAGTGAAAAAGAAAGAAAAAAAAACAACAAATAAGAAGATGAGTTGAGGAAGGAAAGGCAATTTTATATCTGCTTGAAGCAGCAAAAGCCCTTGAGTCGTCCTGCTTAGTGCTGTCAACTCATGAGCTTAAGATTCTGCTCATACTATAGGTACCATTGTACGAGCTGAATCTTAAGCTGAACAGTGCGGCCTAAATCAGGAAATATTAAACAAAAGTTTTAAGTTCCAACAAGAACAGAGACAAATGATGCAGATTTAATTAACTAGCCTATCAGTGTACTGAAAGGCAGAGATCTGTGACCTATTGTCCTCTTAATACCACCACTTTAAAGCGGAGAATCCGTGCTCGAAACAAACAGAATTAGATTTTTCCACATTTTCTGCTTTTCGGGATAAAATTTACGCATTTCACGAGGGACGAGTTTCGAATGCACTTTGAAAAACCTACAAGCAAACAACGCTGAACTTCTGACAAGTCAATTGACAAGTAAGGCAATAAAATTTGAAAAAGGATTGCCTTAGGAATTTTTTTCCTTTATTGATCGGAAAAAAAGTTAATGTTTAGCAACCAGCCAAGCAAACCGAACGTCTTAACTCTGCATAAATTTTGAAATAAATTTTAAAACAAAAATGCAGATGGAATTTTTAAAAAATGTAAATGAGGGAAACTAGTTTATCACGTTTTTTCCGTGTGTAAATTTGCATTTTACAAGTAGCTCCAAGAAAATTGTGTAAAAACATTTGCTGAAGCATATGATTAATTAATTTCTTAACAAAGAACACACACATAAAGGTCAACAAGCATTTTCATCAACTAAAACTTCCCCGCAAATAAATTGCTGGTCTGAAAAAGTGTGAAAAATGAGTTTAAAGTTTGTGGAATTAAGTACGGTAATTTTTAAATTAGATGTCAGCACAAAACAGTAAATCCAGTTGAATTTAAATTTATTTCGTGATAAGAATCAACAACTAGTCATTAAATAAACATATTACTCACTCCACAATTAACTATCGATATAAACACGCTATAAAAATCGATTTTTTTTATTTTTATAGCGTGAATTCCTTAAGAAATTGCTTCTATTCAAGCCAAATGAAAGGGAAGTGATAAAAATTTCAATATTGAGTGAATAAAAAAAAGTAAAAACCGCACGTGTTTGTCGTTCCATCAACACCGAGTGTGAAATGTGATTGCACATATGCAATGTGCTGTGATAATTAAAATAATAATTTTGAATTTAACAAGACACATTGTAATTGCATGTATTTCAAACGTCGTAGAAATAAACATAAAACTAAATTGGTAAATTAAGCTGAAACCGTTTAGTCGCATGTAAATCATATTAATTACCGTAAACTGGGGTTGCTTTGCAATACTTTTTTGTAAAATTTTTAATTTCTCAGCAGAGGGAAGAACATCCATTTTTTAAATATGAAATTGATGCTAAAGCATGGCATAAAAACATGGTGTAGCCATAATATGTATAAGTGTTGCAGGGAAGCCTCAGCAAGGATAATTTTCCATCGTAGTTTTCAGGTGTTTTGACTTGTGTGCAATTAATATTTTTTTAATCAAACATTTTTAACTTTTTTAAAAAAACCAAAAATACCACGTGAAAGAGCACATTTCAATGAATTGTTATGAATTTTACTGACACTGTAAGAATAATTGTCTAAACAGTAGAAATTATCAAATCTAAAGTCACCACGTGAAATGAAAGTCACCTTAGTTTACCATAAATGCTTTTAATCAATTCTTAATAACCCTTGCAGCAAGTCATGACGTCGAGTAACATTAGTGTTTTGTAAAAAGTTTGCTTTTTCTTGCTTCAGATATAAAGCTACTTTACTTTCAAGCACATTGCAACCCCCAGGCATGTTTACTTGGATGCAAAATTTAGTTGACAGGATTGGTTTTAAAAGATGGGTTGTGTAGATGATCTTGATTTTTGATTACTTTAGGATAAAGTTTATAGAATCTATTTTTAGTGATGGTTTATAATTTTTGTTGTTGCTGAATAACTTGGAAAGAGTGAAAACAATCAATTTTGGTTTTGCTTGTTTTCGACAGTGTTTATTACTTTGCTACTGTAATAATTAATTTTGTTATTAAATAATCTCTCTTGTTTACTTCTTGTGTGTAGTGAATGTTGTGATTCTGAAAGTGTAATGCATTTCCAACACTGAGGTTTAAAGGAGCTAGGCAGTGAAAAATTAATGATTTTATATGTTTGGTTATTTAAGTTAAATTTGATGGTTTGATTTCATGTGTTAATAAAAAAGTGAATTTTGTCGTTTTATGGGTAATTTTATAATGCAAAGCCGTCTAACCAATACACAACCAACTCAGAAGTGACGTAGGTAATCGAGCACCCATATCTTACAAGGTCCTTACAAGGTTATTGGTACACTTATGGTTATATTCTGTAGTTATAGTTATAACCTGTAACGTAGTAGTAGTAATAGTAGTAGTAATACAGAGCTTAAGGTCCCCAGTAGCAACTTCAGTCATAAAGAACCTGTCAAAGACATAACCAAACAAAATCCAAAAGAAAAAATAGACCAAGATACACTTAATCCAATCAATTACACAATCAAAACAAATCACTATCAGCTGTTTCCATTATGATGTTGCAATCCAGTCAATGCCTAGTGGAAAGAAGACACCACCAGCACAACAGAATAAACAAACAGAAAAAAAGTGAAAAAGAATGACCAGGAACCCAAAGCAACAATGGAGATAGAGAAACAGAAAAATAAAGAAATGAGAAATGAGCGAAAAGAAGAGGAAAGACCACCAATGTGTTTAAGTACCAAGATGCCTTTTGGTGCCTACTAATAGTGAATTTCTGCTAGATGCCAACATAAATGGCAATTTTGTCACTTTTTTATGCACATTTCAGGGGCGGAGCTATACATCTTGCTTTCAAACGTGTAGCAACAGGCGTTTACAACGTAAAATGGCTCTCCTATCGTTTCAGAAAACAAGTAAGATCATTTTTGAATTTATATATAGTTAGTTTCAGTATCAAGATGCCTCTTGGTGCCTGTAACACTGGCTTTGTTGTGGCTTGTGACAAAACACCTAGTCGTATCCCTGCTATGTAAAGTATCAGAAAAATATAAAGTGATAACGTGTTCTGCTACAAAACTTGGAGTGGGATAGGTCATGGTCATTTTTTTGGCTTCCCTTTAAAGTTTTAAAATTTTGTATGTAAGATGAGTAATTAAACTGGAGCTTAAACCAGACGGCTCAACATCGAGAAAAATTAGTGGAGATTACTCAGCACCACAA
>JAQFZO010002949.1:0-10894 GCA_034695885.1 Geophilus flavus | reverse complement strand
ACATTTTGTAATAATGGTTTTTTTTTTTTTTTATTAATTTCAGGAAATATTCTCAGCATTGCTTTTTTCAATTTTGCTGGCATCAGTGTTACTAAAGAAATGAGTGCCACGACTCGTATGGTACTAGACAGTGTTAGGACCGTGATTATATGGGCATTTTCGTTGGCAATAGGATGGCAAGTCTTTCACGCTCTGCAGATTGTTGGTTTCATAGCATTGCTTGTCGGCATGTGCTTCTATTACGACATCATTATTATGCCATACATTCGATCGAAAGGTTTCTGCCAGTGTTGTGGTCCTACAGTTCAACCAGGGTTGAATGTTGAAGTAGAAACTCGAGATAATGAGCAAAATTCTCATGCGGTGGATATCGACGATAAAATAAACTTAGTTGCGTGATGTTAATATACTCTAATTTCATTTTATGGATTTTAAAAAACACCCAAAACAATAGCGTGTTAAATTTGATACTTAAACTCATGTTAATAATTCATTCGCCGCATTAAAGGAATTTTTGGCATAGTTACTGTAACGAGTCGCTTCAGGATGCATGTTAAAAACAAATTTTTAAAAACACTGTTTTATATTTTATTATTACATTTGGATACAGGTGAGACATTATTCTGAAAAATTATTTTGTTCATAATGTTTTAAAACCAACAACCAACAATGTTACAATGTTTTCAGTGGATGTGTTATGTCCACGAGATCGGTTACTAAGGGAAGCATCAAAAGAGTTTGATTACAGCGTAAGTATCTATGTCCAGAACGAAGCATCGTGTAATTTGAAGAAAGATAACGAAACTCTTGTAAGTGGTGACTGGACTAGAGAGGGCCCTAAAATGATATTCAGTCATCAGTGTGCTGCTTGGGGATCTCATTCTACTCCCGAAACCACAGGTACAGAAGTAAAAGCAGAATATTCTTGCGAACTTAAAGACGCGAAAGTTGATATCCATTGGCGGAATTCTCGTGATGATACGATGTATTACGCTGAATCCACTAACTTTACTGTGAAACACTCGCAAGGAAATAGCAACCAAACATTTTTTAATGTTTTCATATATCAACACCGTCAAAATCAGCAGGATGATCATGATGAACGACCTCCTTCACCTCGTGAATATCATGAGCATCATCATCATCATCATAAACACCATGAAAAGAGATCTGATTAAAATGTATAACATAATGTAATTGCAGTATAGATTGCTTAACGCAATAAAACAAAATTATTATGACGACTTGAACATGATCATGTTTTTTAAAAAATTATTTTACCTGCTAAATATATATTTTTTTTTTACTTATATTATGTAACTGCTATTAACAAATTAATTAATGCGTTTTTTGAAATTACTGTGTTATTTGTCTCGGGGCTTGACCTACTTAAAGCAGTAATTATAAACAATAAACAGTTATTACTGTCTGACTCATCTTTGTGGTTATGACATTACTGTTGAGGTATGCAAACGAAATTGGAGATAAGATACATTCTTTGACCACATGAGACATTTTTTAATTTTTTTTGTACTTGTTATACAGTGCAAAGAATTTTTGATTATTGAGTTATCGGTTGTGAATTACCGGTCTTTAATAAATTAACCAGTCTATTTTATTTATTATTAACAAGTAAGGCGAGGTCACTGAAAATGAGTAGTCATGGAAATAAATGTGCCCATTTTTTTTTGTTATGGCAATATAATGCGACAAGTTGCTGACAAACAGTAACAGGATTTCGAGTCGCTGTGTTGTAGGTTGCCTCATCACTGAAGTCGTTTGTAATTACTGTAGGAAGTGTAAAATCGTTTCCTCTGATTCTTGTCAGCTACTGTACTTATTAGTTTTACAAACACATAAGATCATCTTTGCTGATTATGTAAATATCTATTCAACTTATAAGGAACTAATATGTAAGTAAACTTAAAAATTTTTTTTTATATGTATCCTTGTTTTCATTTACTTTTTTCAATTTTTTAGGGATGAGCCAAAAGAAAGATGTTGGAAACATTCAAGAGCAGAAAAATTTCTTTTGGTGCTTTTAATCATCTTTTTTCTTATATCCTTATTTTTTGCAATCACTATAATTTTGGTGGCCAAAGAAGGATCAGAAGATGGTAAGGAAATGTGTAAGACAATAGGTAATTATAATAGTTCCTAATTTAATAATCTTTAGAGAAAAAATGTGTTACAAAAGAGTGCATCGAAGAAGGTATAATGCTATTTTAATTAATGTAAAGTCGATTTTCCAATTTACCTTGTTTATTTATTTAGCTTCTTTGATTCTCAAGAATATGAACCCAAAGATAGATCCTTGCAATGATTTTTATCAATACGCTTGTGGCGGATACGGTAACAGGACGGAATTATCTGAATTTGTTATATCCAACGGAATATTCGGTGAAAAACATCTAGAGAATATGAATTTGTTTCAAAGTAAGACTCAATGAGAAACTTAAAGGAGTTGCACAATAAAAAATAAAAAACTCTTTGAAGTTTGATATTTGGTTGAAATTGGGGTGCAACTTTCATTTCTGATTTTCCCGAAAATGCAGTGCAGCCTAACTAAAAAAAAGGCCAAAGTTGAAATACCCCAAATCAGATTAGAATGTAATTTGTGATACATTCACAACTTCCAACAGTAACAGATAAAAAAATTGAAATTATCATTCAATTCATAACAGTTTACTCTACAATATAAATGCTAAAATAAAACTTTGGTTTAGAAAAAAAAATTGACCTTAAAATTTCATTGTGCAGTTCTTTTAAACATAAAAATTCCATTTAATTTTTCCATAACAGAAATAATTGAAAAACATGGGAGATCGACCGATCCGGCGTATTATCAGAAGGTGAAAGATTTCTACTCTTCGTGCATGGATACAGGTACTGTATATAAGCTTTCGCAGTTGATTCGTGATATCAAATGGAATTTTTTATTTATTTTTTTTTCTGAATGTTAGAGAAAATCGAGGAATTGGGAAATTCTCCGTTATTGGCAAAGATAAACGAAGTTGGCGGATGGCCTCTTCTTCAGGGTGCAAAATGGAACGAGGATAAATTTGATTGGATACAAACTCTCATCCGATTCAGAGATATGGGAATCGAATTTTCTTATTTGTTTGGTTTTGGTGTGGGTGTTAATCTTTTAAATAGTTCAACAAAAATTATAGCAGTAAGTTGCGAGATAATTTACCACGTTTGAAGTTAAGATGAGAGATTAAGGTAGTTATTATAGATATCCGAGCCGAGTACATCTTTGCCGGTATATCTTCTGAAGGAGGATAAATATCGTGAACTTTACCTACAACACATGAAAAACGTATCGAGTCTTTTGGGAGCAAACAAATGGACAGTTGAAAAGGAATTGAAGGAAATAATTAATTTGGAAACTAAACTCGCAGAAGTAAAGCTTTTGAGATAAAGACTCTGATTGTATCAATGATTCTTGTATTTTTTCATAGTTTCAATTTCCCAGAAATGACTTATCAAAATTGCTGAATGAAATGCGGGTTCAAGACTTGCAAAATCTGATGCCTGTAATTAGCTGGATTAATTTCTTAAACAGCTTTAAAATTTCCAGGCAAATAAATATGAATGATAAAGTGATGGTTCAATTACCTGATCCAACCAAGTTGAGAGAACTGTCTACTTTGATTTCCAAAAGTGGAAAACGGCAAGTTATAATCAAACTCGTATTAAAGTAGCTTTCTGCCATATTTTTTTTTTTTTTTATATATATTTGTATATAGACTTTTAGCAAATTATCTGGTATGGAGAATGATTTCAACTACCTACTTGAATCTGGACGAGAGGTTTCAAAAATTGGACAAGAAATTTGATCAGGATTTTTTTTCTGAAAGTCCCTCCAGTGTCAACCGGAAAGAATTTTGTTTACAATTAACTATGGAGAAAATAGTCGATGGAAGTGGTGCGATGTACGTCAATGAGCTATTCAATCCTCAGGCTAAAGATGTGGTAAATTAATTTATTTTACGGCGTTTGGAGCTGCAGTCAATGAATTATTGAATTTCAGGTAATGAAACTCGTAGATGACATTAAAGATGAATTTGATAAGGCATTGGGTAATGCTAAGTGGATCGACGCGGCTACTTTGGAAAACGCAAAAGAAAAGGTGTTGGATTTAATTTTTGAAAATAAAAATATTAATTTTATTATGAATTATTTAGCTACGTGCATTTAAAGTGCAATTTGCTTCTCCTGATGAGTTTATGAATGAAACACTAATGGATAATTACTATGACTCGGTAAGGGCGGGAGTTTCTAATTAATATTGCAGGGAAGTTCATTGTAAAAATGAGTGGAAACTTGCATTCATTACAGAATTACATTTTTTTCTTCTGAATTTTTATTTAATACATTAAATTATTTTCAGCTCTTAATTTCTGATGATGATTTTTTTAATAATTTATTACTGATAAAGAAATTTGGCTTTGATGAGCAATTTGGTTCATTAACCAAAACGGCAGCTGAATTAAGGTTTGGTATACATATTTTTTGACATAAATACCTACAGATTACATTGTATTATAATTACTGCAGTTGGCATTCACCTGTAAACATGATAACAACGAATGCTGCAATCTCCCATTCTCGTAATCGTATCGGTAATTATTTTTGCTGGTGTACATTTTTACATTCATTTCACTGGTTATAAATCCATTTGCATTTGTAGACATTAATGCGGGTATACTCGGCGGTTCATTTATCAATCCCAAATGGCCAAAATACATGATCTATGGTGGTCTTGGTTCATTTATAGGACATGAATTTCTTCATGGCTATGCTACGACTGGTAGTTATCGAAATTCATTGTACCGTACTGTAAATGTGTGGTTCATGTTAAAATGATCTTAGGAATGCAATACGACGCACAAGGGAATTTTAAAAATTGGTGGACAAACGAAACGTTAAACACGTTTTATGAAAAGGCATATATGGTGGTTGAACAGTACTCGAATTTTGAAGTTGCTGAGATTAATATGACTGTCAACGGCAGGGCTGTCGTAAGTGAAGCGATTAGTGACATTGAAGGCTATGAATTAGCGTACAAGGTGCGAGAAACTGTTACAAAGAATTTATAAGAAAAAAATTCATGAAAATTTTCATTATTTTTTTAATAGGCGTATTTAAATTGGATAAAGAGAAATGGAAAAGAACTTGGCTTACCCGGTTTAAAATTGAATGCGAGGCAACTTTTCTGGTTAAAAGTAGCAAATGTAAACAATTTCTGATGAGTCCATTCCCCACAGTCTGTAGTAATACTGTTAAAACATTATTTTCAGATGTGGTGTTCGAATCCAACGGAAGAAAATTTAATTAGGCAAATTCGTGATGCCCATCCCCCTCATCGATTTAGGTACATTTGGTATGGCTGTTTTTCCATTCATTTGGAATAAAACTGTTTTTTATAGGGTACTAGGGCCTCTTATGAATTCCGATTCCTTTAGTGCTGATTTCAAATGCCCATTTGATTCACCAATGAATCCAGAAGAGAAAGTGTCATTCTATGTATAATTATGTGTTCTCATATTCATGCATTGTTACTGTCACATTTTTTACAATTCATTTTTTAAAATTTAAACTGTGAAAAGTCTTTACATCGTGCAGTATTGACATTGCACTGATTATGATTTTGCAATCATTTTTGTTGCTAAAACAACACATTTTTTGTTTAAAAATTCCCAAAGCCAATCTTTATTAGTGTCTGTTAACAACATGAATTCACGAAGTACAATTTCATTATTAGCAGGCTCAACGAGAAAGTAGAAAGTCATAGATCAACAAGTCAAGAGCAAACGGGACATTCACCTTTGTATTGGGTAAAATATTCAACAGATTTATCGAAAAAATGTTTTTATAAAATGTATTAGATAAAATATTCAGCAAATTAATCGTCACAATAAAAATAATGTTAATTGACCTTATGGCATAAAGAAAAGCTGCGATTGTCATTTGTCACTGAATTGCGACAATATTACATCCCAATTCATCATTCATTGAATGTGAGGGGGAGGGGGGAGCATGCAAAGTGTAAGGATTGGCTGTCACCTTCCCGCAACCAATCAAACACCTTACGTGTTGCAGTAGCGTGCGTGTTGCGTATGTGTGAACACAACGTGTGAACTAATAATCCAGCCTTAAATTCATAACTGCATTAATTCTGGGACTTATTTAGTAGTCTGACAAACATTAAATAAGCATGAGGTTTGGGCGCTGGATGAAACCAGGACTTTCCCGCACCATTGGTCCCGGTCCCTAACTCGATATAAAGCTTCTAAACCCAAAGACTCAAATTTATCTATCAATTTACAAGCAGCTTCACTGCACTACATTGTAGTGGCCTGAAGCTAAGTTGACTTGTGTCATGGTCATAATCTGGTTGCGCTCCCGGTCCCAAACTTTTTTTTAGTGTTTAGTGTGTCCCGTTTTCATCCTTTGTTTGGGTGTACAGTAGAGCTCAAAAGTAATGCATCAGAGTTTTTTGCAAAAATTTGTGTGATTGGGTAGTCTTCAACACTTGACTTAATCACATGACACAACACAACAGATGGCCCAATTACACTCTGCAAACGCCCATCGCAACAAAACTGAAGATCAGCGATTAAAAATTTTGTAGTTCAATGAAATAAAGCTCCATAGTGTTGAAAGTGAATGTACAATCGTGACAAGCAGCTTTGACCAAAATAGACATATGGAGAAGTCTATTTCTTATAAGGTTGGAAAACACCACTTCTATGTTTACATGGCTAACTGATGGGTGAGCCCCCAAGTGGAGTATAATTTTAATTTTAAGTTTTTATTTTTTTTCTCCCCACTTTTTCACCAAATTTCAAATACTTTTCACGAAATAATAGCTCTGATGGGCCTTTAAATCATCTAAGTCAGTTTTTTAATATTTATTTAACTATCAATAAAGACGGTATTCCTATATTTTGGCATGCAGTAACCGTCTTCTTGTTCATTACCTCCATTACTACTTTTTTGAGGCTTATACTTAGACCCATACATCCAACATCGGAAAGAGATTTTTTTTGGAGAAGTCATTTTCACTTGAGAAAATTTCATTTGAAATTTGGTAGAAAAATGTTGGGGGAAAGAATTAAAAACCTCAAACATGGGTTTTTCCAATTTTTCCAATAACTCGAGGACCAGATGAGATAAAATTAAAACTAAACAGATTTAGGATGTTTGATCCATTGGCAAACTTTTCTAAACTGGATGTATGGGTCTAAGTAAGCCTCAAAAAAAGTAGTAATGGAGCTATATACTCCTAATTGAGACTAATGAACCAGAAGAAGGTTACTGCTTTAAGAGTTAAATAAATATTAAAAAACTGTTTTAGGATTATTTAAAGACCCATCAGAGCTATTATTTCGTGGAAAGTATTTGAAATTTGGTGAAAAATGGTGGAGAAAAGAATTTAAAACCTAAAACTAAAAAATGGATTTTTCCAATTTTTCCAATATTTTGGCACGCAGTAGTAGTGCTTATTGCCCTAATTAACCTAAAAAAGACAGGAAAATGGACGGGAGATCAGCTGCGCAAAATGATCTTATTTATCGATTTTATTTTATCCGAAGTTGATTTGATGTGGGAGGAAAACTTTTTTTCTCGATGATCAGTATTAAATCCATATGTGCTCACATACCAAAAGCCAATGATGCTTCTTATCAGTATGTGAACATACTCCCATTCAAGGATTTCTTAATTTTATATTCCATCAATTAAAAATATAAAACGAAAAGCACAGGACCCAATAATGAAGGAATACACCTAACTTCAATGAACATGTTTCCACTTTCCTGAATTCACAATTAACTTCATTGGTTAATAATGTAGGGTGATGGGCAACTGAAAGTATGGTGTGATATACGACCCAGAGAAAGATGAAGTGCCATTGAACAAGAAGTTGAAGTTCTTTTTGATCATCAAAAAAGTATGACTAATATTTACATCCAACAATAATTATGCTTGTTCTACCACATCTCTTACTTGTTAGTGGTATTTTATTTAATATTTTAATAAACAAAGCAATCTCTATTTGGTCATTGTAATTGTTTCTTATCAATTTTTGTCTCGAATGCTGCTCGTTGATACCACGGCTCATATTTCACAATGTATGGTTGATTTGACGAAAGACAGACAGAAGATATAAGGCTTATAAGATTCGCCAGAGGCTATACTGTGGCCACACGCGACCTGACGAGCAAAATTTAACAATGACAAGACACATGAGACCCAAAACATACACAGTCCACTTAACTAATGTCAAATGTCTCTACTTTGCTATTATGACTCAGTTGATGCCAGTGGAACAAAGTCACCACTGGCACAACCAAATTAAAAAACCAAACAGACAAAAAGCCTCAAGGAAGAAAACGAGGTAAGCAGCAATAATAAGTGGGATTTTCCCATCTGCCTCTGGCTTTAATTTGACGAAAGACTTCATAAATGTTACTCCTTGCCGCTTATTGGTCAAAGGTCGCTAGCAACTCGGTGACAAAAAAATCAAAGAAATCATCCAACATTGGCTTACTGAATCAACTTCTATACTGTGTTGTTTGTATAGTGTCTAAATTACCTGATGGCACAAACTTAGTGTACTGAACAAACATGTATTTTCAAAATGTAATTTTACAATAAAAATGAATAAATAAATGCATGAAATAGGAAACAATTAATTGATGAAGTTCATTCCATGTTGTTGTCAGAATGCTCTCTTTTAAGATGATCTAAGATACCGTCCATTCTGCGGAAAAATCGGCTACACTCCAGGCATTTATAAACCGAATTTTCCATCACAAATTGCTTTTTGTTCGGACGGCTTGCTTTCAATTTCTTAACAGGCTTGCTCTTGACTGCCATTCGTTGACGTGTTTTAATTTGTGTGTCCTTTTGACAGTCATTTGTCTTGGAATGTTTAGCGATTTCTTCTGCTGTCAGTCTTCTCAAAATGATCTTTACCTCTTTCATGTTGGCCATCACTTCTGGAAATATAAATTTTGTATTAATAAATTATCAAAATTGAATATTTGGGAAAGATTCAGGACAAGTAAGTTGTGCCAAAAGTAGTAATCTCACAAAATTGCCTGCTGGTTGTAACGTAACTAAATTGATAACTGATAACAGGATCTTACATGAAATGTATACAATGCCTATCTTATCTTTTAGGATAAGACTAATAATAGTAGTAGTAAAATATTTTTAAGGTCTCAGCGACAGCAAAGATCTTATGGGACCAGACAAAGAACAAACATCAAAACTGGTAAATCAAAAATAAAATACACCATTTACAAACAAAAGAGGTGAAAACCAAGGCTAGAAAGATACAATACCAAAATAGAAATAAGAAACAAACAATGCTCACAAAACACTCAAACTTTTTAATAAAACTCCACATGTCAATAAGAGTAATCAAAAGGAAACAAGACCAGTAAAATATTGACAGACTGTAAAACTAAGGAATTAATGTTTTAGATCACCAAGACCTGGGAAGTGATGATTCAGCTTCAAGGAACAAAGGATATCAACAAACCATTACCATGAATCTCAAGATTCCACCTTAAGGCCATACTGTCAGCACTTAACTCAAGGGGTCCAACATTCACAAAAATCCCATAAAAATCCCAAATCTTTAATGACAAAATCTGTAAAATGTTTCCTGAAATCTTTCAAAATCCTTTAAAATCCCAGAAATCTTTCAAAATCTATACAAATTCATTCAAAACCATATAACACCTTTACAAAATCATTTGAAATCATAATTTCATACTTTTTAATCACTATGGTGCATTCAAAAAGTCCAGTTTTAGCTCAGATTTCAAATTTAGATTTAACAAAACAACACGACTCCCTGAAAATTTCCAAATCTAAAACAGAAATTTCTGAGAAATTCTGGGATTTTGTTAGTGGCGTCGATTTGCGCATTTGCAAATGGAGGCGAACAAGGTCTAAGCGGTAAAGAAAAGCTCGTCTACTATAGTAAACGATGCTTTTTTGATGAATCTACACTATACATTTATTGTAAAATACTGATATTCTTCTGAGAAGTAAATATTTACGACCATGGTCGTGTTGTGACGACTCACGAGTGTAATGGGGTCGGGATACAGATTCCCTCCCAATTGAATAAAATAAAAACTAATTAATTTCGATTTCACGTGATATTTTGTACGTGATTCGAGCAAATTACTGAGTCAAAACGAAGTCTGTAAAACGTTTTCGCTAAATTAATTAAAATGATTCAAAAACAGAGGTAAAACTCCTTCATTCAAAATCTGAGCTAAACCAAATCTGAAGGAAAGCTGTAATTTAAGTTTTTGGATGCACCTAATCCTTAATCAATAAATTACTGCTTTTAATGATATTTTTAAGCTGTATCAATGTGACTCAAATATAACATTGGTTATGGTTGGGCCATTAAATCAAAGTGATAAGTCACAGGCCAAAATGTCATAAATAAAATTATTTGAATTATAGTTGCCTACGGGGCGTAATATTACGATTGTCGAACAATCAAGTGTTCATGCATCATTCTTTCGTGGAGTTAAATAGGCACTAGACAGTCCAAAATGGCTGCCATTTTCCAGCGTGGTTGGCATGCCTGGAGTGAAGAGTATTTCTGTGCATTTGTGCGGGTTTAAATTCTCCGACTCACTCGTAATTTCTATCCCTCCCATACCCGAAAAATTGGAATTTTTAAAATGACAAACGTTAGATATTCCAACATATAACAAAACATGGATGTGCATCCACTGATTTTTCACCTTTCTACAGTAATTATAGTACCCATCGTGATACTATATACCTACATAATACATTACAAAATTGGAAAAACCCATTTTTTAGTTTTAGGTTTTAAATTCTTTTC
>JAQFZO010002948.1:0-10895 GCA_034695885.1 Geophilus flavus | reverse complement strand
ATAAATTCTCAGTTTAATGAGAGTAAGTGACGTCTAAAACACAAAACACAACTAAAACACGAATTTGTTTTAGTTTTGGAATGCAGCATAGGTACTGTTTAAAGGCAATTTGTGTGTAAATGACTAAAACAAAACGGTGGACTAATGAAATAGATTGAGAAAATGATGACTGGAGGCTCATGAGAAATGCGTAAAGTGCTTTCAAACGCGTGTCGACCAGGACGAGTAGATTTAACCATGGTACGTATAACACAAGTCTTCATTTTCTCGATCTATCTCACTGATCTACCATTTTATTTTAGTTATTTACACACAAATTCGCCCCAAACAGACAGTTTATGAGTAACTACTTGATAAACCCATCAGCTACCGATGAGTCCAGTAACCATCCATTAATTTCTCATTCCATTCTCTTCCAGATTGTTTAAGTCCATAAAGTGATTCGATTAAACGACACACACCAGATGCTCCTTTCCTTTCCTTCACCACAAATCCATCTGGCTCTTTAAACCATCGATAGATCAATTCAATGCTTTTCTCAAAATTATTGCAACGACAACAACTACTTAACATTTTAAGCCATCACCAACCAAACCCAAAAAATATAAAAGTAAAACCCAACATTTCCAACAACCACTTTATTATCCCGGTCCAGTAATAAATCACCCAAATCATAAAAACTGACCAAAAAACCAGATTATGCAACCAAAACTCATCATCATTCCCAAGAAACCTCTCGCTCTTTCCTCCTAACCCTACCCTACCCAACCCCAACCCTTCAATCCAATCCAACACACAAAACAAAAATCTCATTCTTCGACCAACAGGTGCAACATTTACGACTTTCCACATCAAACAAAAAATTCAACTTCCATTATCATCATCACCCCCTAATAATCCCTCTATAATTTAAATAGGGATCAAAACAAGTGCCATTTCTCTCTCTCTCTCTCTCTCTCTTTCTCTCTTGCCATCTTTTGCTGTTTCTGCAAATAGGATTTTATTGACACATTACTAAGGCGCCTTGCGCCCATCTGTGTGATTGCACAAGTCGGTGAGCAAAATTGTGTCGGTAAATCACTTAAAAGATGGGAGGTAATACGTGCATGCACGAAAGTGTTTGGTGGTGAAGTTTTCTGATGTTGTTGAAAATCAGGCGGGGTTTGGTTTGAACGGTCCCGAAACGGGTCGGTGCGAAAGGGGACGATTAAATATAAAATTTTATTGCGTGCAATGTTTTCGGCAAAGTTGTAACTACTGTTGTTACTTGTGTTGATTTGTGGTAATGCTAAAATGAAACTGGTATCCTAACCACTAGACTACATGGTAATAGTGTTATCGCTGTATACGTACTGCGATCACTAACAATTTTGTAGAATAACACGTCACTACGGTTTTGTAGATACTTGAAAGTTAAGAAGCACTGGTTAGCACTAATGCATACTAAAATTTCAACATTAAAATTTTAGAATTAAGTAGTGCTATCAATAATTAAATTTTCAAGGCAGTGCACAATTGTGGCGAGCTGGTGCGAAGTTGGATCACTCAATTAAAAATCGTAATATCTTGTAAACTCTAAGGGTGCAAACGTTGAATTTTAGAATTAAGTAGTGCTAACAGAGTGCTAACCATCATTAAATCCCAGTGCAAAACTTTGGTTAGCTGGCGAAGATTGCCTCACCAATTTTAAAACTGCCATATCTTAAATCGTAATGGTGCAAACGTTGAAATTGAAATATGAAATAGTGATAACAGCGTGCTAACCAGTGCTAAACTTTCAAGTCCGGTGCAAAACATTTGTGAACCAACTTCACAGTCGTGTTTTGTAGCAATTTTGCAATTGCATGTTTCACATGTGATTAAGCGATACCGTAATGGAAAAAAAATGCTAGCTTCATTTGGATATCACTAATCACATCAGGTATCCTAGCCACTAGACTACATGGTAATCAGCGTTATCGCTAACAAGTTTGTAAAATAACACGTCACTACGGTATTATTTAGCGATGACGCAAGAAAAATGCAATTTTTTACAGAAAAATAATGATAGCGCTAGCATTATTAGGCTATTGGCCACAAGTTTGCCAGTCTCCTTTAACTCACCCGCTTGCTCAAACAAGAAATTAGATTGAGCTGCACTGCATTACCCTCCCAACTCCCAACAAAACATCAAGCTCAACATTTCCTTACCTTTGATATAACCCACCAAATTATTTACACTCCCTCTACTTTCAAAATCCTAAATTAATTTCCCCTAACTGTAAAAAAAATTCTTCACCAAACTTTTCTTTTGTGAGTCAAACAGATGTTCCAAGTAGGTGCAGATAGAAAATGTGTTGAAAGAGAAAAGAGAAAAGTGTTGCAATATTGATATATCCAGTGGATTATGGTTGCCAGGGTGCAACTTACCAAGATTGACTGCTTGTCACCCCAGTTGGGAGGGCAACCACATTTCATCAGTGACACTACAGGCGTTGGTGTCTTTTTTTTTTCTCTTTGCTGGCTAAGAGTCATTAAAAGCTTGGCGGTAGGGAATAGAAGGTAAAATAAGAAATAGTGTCCTTTTCTTCATTGCAGCCACGACAAAGGAAATGCTCTGTCATATTTTCTTTGATTCTTCGCTTTTGTTTAGCTGGGTCGTGAGTGGATGCGATATTTGAGGATGTCGACATTGACGGAAACTGTCGATATATCTAATTCTAACACTAGTCGGTGGCTGGTGTTGAGTTTTGGTCTGGGGATTTGTTGTTGTGTAACTAAGATCACTTTTAATTGTGATTTATTTATACTTGTTTAGGAGACATTGATTTTTCGTTATCGCATGTTTGTAATTGTCGCCACTTGTTGGTCAATTTTAAATATAAGCTACAAAATGGCTGACTTTTTTCACACTTAAATTTCAATACTACAAACGCATTTTGGCTATAGACTTACAAGTAACAACAAATACCAAAATGCAAAGCGCAAATGCTGGTACTGGATAAATTTGAAATTTATGATTGCGATGTTTACGGATGTTCATGCAAATTGGACTAGGTATTTACCTGAATTGGCATTTGTTCTCAGAATTATGCGATCTGAAATAAGAGGTCACACTGAATTTTCGTATTTTCCGCTGATTTTCTTCCAGCAAATGCGCTTTGCACTTTGGTGATCTTTTGACTATAGACTTGCAACAACAATCACCAAAACGCAAAGCATGTGTGTTGGCACTGGATAAATTGAAATTTATGATTGCGATGTTTATCGATATCCATGCAAATGGACCAATTATTTAACTGAATTGGCATTTGCTTTCCGAACTATGCGATCTGAAATAACGGGGTCACACTAAAACTTTTTTTAAATTATGGTTTTATTTATCACTTAATTACTTCTGTTTGTAATTATCACTACCTGTTGGTCAATTTTAAATATAAGCTACAAAATGGCTGACTTTTTTTCTTTTTATCCCTTGCTTTGCACTTTGGCGATCTTAATGTTACCTTGGGATCATGAGAGACTTCGACCAAAAACTCATTCCTTTTCACTCATCTTATCTTTTAGAAAAAGAAATAAATAAAATATGACTTTTCCATACTGGATAAATTGAAATTTATGATTGCGATGTTTACCGATGTTCATGCAAATTGGACCAGGTATTTACCTGAATTGGCATTTGCTCTCAGAATTATGCGATCCGAAATAACGGGTCACACTTCAAGTTTTCTTATTTTCCGCCAAGTCTATTTATCCCATGCTAGCGCACCCGCTTTGCACTTTAATGATCTTAATATAACCTGGAATCATAAGAACCTTCAACGACAACCTCACCCTCCTTTCCACTCATTATTTAAAGAAATAAATAAAATTTGACTTTTTCCATATCGAACATGGCACACGCCCATTATGGACAACTTCTCGACTCCTCCTTCTATAATTGCCCCCTTAAATGCCCCTCATTTCCCTCTTCCATCTGCCCCCCTTCCATTTTATTATTAACTCGAGCCAACTCCAATAACACCCCTCCCCACCACCCTCTTCCTCGACGTGCTCCGAGGGGAGAGAAAAAAATATTATCCTCAGTTTTGTACTTGGATGAGAGTACGTGATAAGTTATATAGGAAGAAGGGAGTCAATTCGATGTACCCATATAAATCTATCATCGAGTGGGGGTCGTAAAGATAAGAAGCCAAATGTATTTCCGTTGGGCGTACATATAAAATACGCTTCGGCCACCCATTTACCCCCCTACTACCAACACCCTCGTCTTTTTATTCCTCGATAAGGATCACTAGGCAAGGACAAAAGAGGGCGTAATGAGAGGAAGACCTCTGGCAAACACGTCATTCATTCTTTTCTCGCGTTCGGCGGTCAACGAAGGATCGGGGTTCGATGTAACTTTTGTAAACTCGCATTTGAAACTTATTTTTGTTGGAAATGATTGTTGGAGATCGAAGTAATGATATAGTAAAGTTTAGGTCACTGGTAGCTGAGGTCATGCTGGACCGGACAAAGACAAGCATTTAAAACTCAAACAAAAGTATCTATGTATTCAATTATGTCGGAGATCTAAAAGTCATCGATGTTGGACTAAACACGTGGTCGATCTGTAAGTAAATGATTTGGAGGAAAGCCAAAAGCGACTTGTCCAGTATGGGCGGTGTGGGTCCGTCGTTTACGAAAATCTCATCGATGATTCCAAAATACCAAATCAATTTCAGCATCCTTAAAAATCCTATAAATCTTTTCTAATTTTTACAAAATTTTTCAAAATATTTACAAAATGTTTTAAAATTTTAAAATCTAGTCGACGAATAGTGGGGAAGGGATCGTCGCTAGGTGGCACACGCTTTGGACTGGTCAATCTTGGAATTAGGGGGTCATAAATGAAATTGCTATGAAAAGGACAAAAGGTAAAATCATGGAGGTGATAAAAAGGAAGTGGCAACTCCCTGGTGTTTGTTGAGTGGGTGGTATCTCGTTTCGCCGAAAAATATCAAAATTTTGCTATGATATGACGCAAAATTATAATTATGCTAATAAAAGGTAAATAAATGTAGTTTACATATGGCTAGTCTAATCGCATTCCTTAGAGGATGTTTATAAGAATGGCAAAATGTCTTTAGCGAACGAGTATACACCGTTGTGTGTATACAGTGCCGAGACATAGGCGAGATTTTGCGAGACGACGCCATATTTGTCTCTTTTCAAATATAAACAAACATTGTTAGATGAGTTTAAGTGATGACAGCAGTTAAACTTTGATTTTTGCATCATATTACGAAAATACAACAAATCATGAAGGATTTATTACACCGGTGCCCCTCCCTTAACCGAAATAGACCCACCCATAACCATGCACCGCCTAGTGACGATTTCTTTCCCTTCGACCACAACTCGTCTCTCCCAAAGTACCAATTAACTTAATTCCCTAAATAAATTAATTCCAAACCCAATCTTTCCTTGCTTTCAAACATTTGACCGATTTCGACTGGAATGCGCGCGTAGTCATTGCCGCGGGTTTTCCGGGTAACAAGATTGCTATGTATATTTTTCCTTCTTTATTTTAGTTTTCTCCCCCTTCCGTCGAATCCCAGTTGGTTTATGGGTATTGGAAGGGGCCTCGAGTCTGAGTGTCAGTGAGAGATTATCTGAGTTTCTGCGAAGCACGTTGTGACCACAATGTGAAAGCATGCAGATTGAACATGCAATTCCCTTATCGCCCATTACTGTTGGTGGTCTGAAGGGGGTCGTTTGGATGATATTGTTTTGTGGGTGGTTGAAGATTTTTTTTCTTTTTTTCCTTGTGGGGTTTTATTTCGTTTTTAGTTTTGTTTGGAATTTATAGTTGAAGTTTTAATGGAGTGAAGGGTGTTTGGGAATCGGAGCAAACGGTTCGGGAGTTTGATTAGGAATTGTAGAATTTTCTTAAGTTGTCGAGGAATTGGATTGGATTGTGAGAATGGGAGTCTGTGGTTTTTGTGTGATGTTAAATTTGGACTTTTTGGCAGTGAACATTGTTGGAATGAACATTGTTGTAGTGAACATTGTTGTAGTGACCATTGTTAGAATGAACATTGACAACAATGTGAATTGAAAATGCTTAAAATGAATATTGTTCAATTAGAATTTACATTTAAGCATTACTAAATTGGAATTGTTGCGTAAGTATTGTTGAATTGGGATTGTTATATGAATGTTATTGAATTGAGAGTATTGTTGAATTGACATTGTCAAATTGAATATTACTATTCAATAATATACAATTTGATTATCATCATTATTTGAATATTGTTGGAAGCTTTATTTCACTTCTAACAATGAATTTACACACTTTTCCACTAATATTGACTTTCTCCTTTTCACATCTCTTCTTTTTTGTGAAGCAACTCAGAGCTACCGTATTATTATTTTATGCATACTTTTAAATATTTACAAAAATTCCTTAATGACATTACCAAGACCCATTAACTGAACATTTTTACAAATTTTCAACAATTCTCATTTGCTGGTCACATTCCCTTTAATTTCCACATCCAACAACATTTAAAAACTTGACTTCTTGACTTCACATACCATAAGCTTATAACTCAAACCCAAAACTCAGGAGAAACAAAAACATCTCAATAAACATCAATTAAACTCACTCTTCTAATCCTCAAATCTCATGAATTACCTTATATAGACATCACCAAAATCAACAATCAACAGAACCTCAACAGTTGCCCCCTAGCTACAAACGTGTGTTAAAAATAATAGGTGTAAAATGTTGTTCCTATTTAAACTCCTTTTAGATGTGAAATAACACTATAAGAGCAAATGTACACTTCAAAAGTGCTTATAAACACCATTATCGGGTGTAAGAAACAATTTCTAACTCCTTTGACGCCTAAATTATTCATTTACACCCTAATCTGTACATTTAAACCTAAAAGGAGTTCACACAGACTAACCCAAATGGAAAATGAGTAAAACTTCCAATTTTACCAGTCACTCTCCAAGATCGAGGATTCGACACCGAAAACCGACCGACGCAAAACCCCGGCCACCCGTTCACGCTCTGCTTAACCTAAGTTAGTGACCTGCAACACCATAAGCTTCTCCTCTTTGACCCTAAATGCAGATAAATGAGACAAATGAATAGGACTTCGCAGCAAATTATACCAAACATAAATCGCCCGCACGGCCGGGCCGCGGGCCGGGCCACGTCATTCACCGAACGAACGAAACCGACGCGATGCTAAATAAAGATGAGAAGTTTTAAGTCGACGTTTGAATTGGAAATGTAAACATAAAGCAAACACGATTGCTGCACATTTCATTGAAAACTTTCGACTTAAAATTCCACAAAGCAGCGGCGGCAGGGCAACAGCTTGAGACGGCCATTATCCGGCAGCTGACTTTTCACGCATTTGGAAATTACTCGGATCTCGGCCTTTGGGCCCGCCGAGCGATTGTTGACGTTGCTAATCTTCTCCGTATCGTTCCAATTTTAGTATATGCTTTGCAATTTCGGTGGGGGCAGAGTGAAGGAGTTGGAGAAAAGTGCCGCCAGAGGGCGCCGCGGAGCAATTGAATCGTATACGGGCTCAAATTAATTCATCGTTTCGGCCGGCGGTGAATGGGGTATTGTTTTTGGGAAGTAACGACTAGTCGAAACGTGTTGCCCGTGCAATTGAAATTTGCTCGTGGCTGGCTGGCTGACGGAGGTGATGGGAATTCTTCGGTAAACGCCTGTCAGTGAATTACGGCCATTAATTTTCGACCGATGCGTTTTCCTGTGATTATTTGGGGATTTGAGAAATGTTTCTTAACACTTATTTTTATTGCGCTGTCGAAGGAGGATTTCTCCTGTGGTTGGGCTTTGCTGCTGCCGGTTTTTAATTAAGGAATTTTTAGATGTAAAATAGGGTGAGTGATGGGAGGGTTGTTTTCTATTGTGGTCTTCTAATTTTGGTGGGGATTGGCAAAATGTTGGATGTGGGAAATTTTATAGGGGATGGATATTGATGGAAATGAAGTTTTAGGTTTGTTGTGCTTTTTGAAGCAAGAAATTACAGCTTTACTGGAAATTTGTCTAAAAAATCATTTTTGGACTGGAAATTGATCTAAAAACCTCAGCTTTACTGGAAAAGTGATCAAAAAATCATTTATGAACTGGAAATTGATCTAAAAATCTCAGCTGTACTGAAAATTTGTTCCAAGCAATCATACATGGACTGGAAATTGATGCAATAAAAATCACATTTCTACTGGAAACTTGTCCAAAAAATCATATTTGAACGGAAAATTGATCTAAAATCCTCAGCTATACACGAACAGTGATCCGAAAATCATTTATGAACTGATATTCATCTAAAAACCTCAGCTGTACAGGAAATTTGTTCCAAGTAATCATACATGGACTGGAAACTGGCCCAAGAAATTATTTTCTGCACTGGAAATGATCCAAAAAGAATGGAATTGGATCCAATAATAAAATCAATACTGGAAAATTTACCCAAGAAATCAAATCTTACTGAAAATTGATTCAAAAAAATGTCATCTGCATTGGAATTTACTGCAGAAAATTCAGCAGAAGTGGATATTGGCCTAAAAAAAATCAATTCTGAACAGGAAATTGACCAAAAAAATTGGAATTTGATCCAAGAAATCACACATGGACTGGAAATTGATGCAATAAACAACATATCTACTGGAAGCTGACCCAAGATTATTTTCTGCACTGGAAATTGATCCAAGAAGAATGAAATTGCATACAATAATAAAACCATACTGGAAAATTTATTCAAGAAATCAAATCTTACTGAAAAATTGATCATCTTACTAGAAAATTGATCATCTTACTAGAAAATTGATCATCTTACTGGAAAATTGATCAACTTACTGGAAAATTGAACATCTTATGAGAAAATTGATTCAAGAGATTAAATCTTACTGGAAAATTGATTCAAGAAATCAAATCTTACTGAAAAATTGAAAATCTTATACTGGAAAATTGATTCAAGAAATCAAATCTTACTGAAAAATTGAAAATCTTATACTGGAAAATTGATTGAAGAAATCAAATCTTATACTGGAAAATTGATTGAAGAAATCAAATTTTACTGGAAAATTGATTCAAGAAATCAAATCTTACTGGAAAATTGATTCAAGAAATCAAATCTTACTGGAAAATTGATCGTCTTACTGAAAATTTGATCATCTTACTGGAAAATTAATCCAAGAAATCAAAACTTAACTGGAAAATTGATCCAAAAAATAAAAGCTAAAATCACAACTGAACTGGAATTTGACCAACTATTCTTAACTGGACTATCAATTTCCAGTACAAATGTAACTTTTGAGTCAATTTCAGTGCAGAAACTGGAAATAGCACAAAAATCTGAACTAGAATTTTCATAAATCATAAATTACACATGTAACCTGAAATTTGTCTTCACCACAACTAACAAGTAATTCAACACGCAAACCAAAATTCCACCTCATAGGCCAATTCAGATGCCCCAAATCAAATTCCAAAACACTTCAAACTTCCCATTCCATTCTTTATCCAAATCTTCCTTTAAAATCTTTTGAGACACAGTTGGAATAATGGTGGACCAGAAGCCTCTTCACGAAGGGAGTGTTAAGGAAGGTCGAGGATGGGGATGTGGAACTTAAGTCTCCCCTAACACAAGGGAAATGGCTGTGCAGAATGAGGGTTGAGCAGGATGAACTCAAAGTTAACCATCCAGCAATACAAGTACTTAATTGTGAAAAGTTATTTATGTCCATGTAATGGCAGATTAAACACTGTAAACAAAACAGTCCCAATAGGGGCTAGAATGATGTAATGGGTGTTTTAGATAAAGAGAAAGGGCATGTAAAAATGACATAGGTGATTTATGCTCAGATTTTTATAAACTGGGTGGGGTTAGAGGAAATGGGCGGGGGATGGATTTTGGTGACAACAATTTTCATGTTTTTGGTGGTTTTTTAAAAATTGTTTGATATTTTGGTTGTTTTGGGTAGTTTGATATTTTTTAGTATTTTACTTATTTAATTTATTTTTGAAACCCATATTTAGGGTATGTAATGAGGTATTGAAATTACCCAAAATTTGGTATTAGGTAATGGGTAGGTTGAAAAAATTGTAAAGAATTTTTTTGGTATTGATTTTCTTTTTATTGATTCACTTAAGAAATATTCTTTTGGTTATGGAATTGGGTATTTGGTAGCTACCCAAAATTGGGTAGTTAATTTTTTTGTTGGAATTTCATAATAATTTTAATATGATTTTTCAAAATTGGGTATACTCAAAATTACCTAAAATGAAGTAAAAAATAAAAACCAAAATTCCAAAAATACCGTAATTTTTTACATACTTAACAATTTAAATAAAATGTGGGTATAAAAAATGAAATAAACAATATTTATTTCAGTAGTTTAGGACTTATTTAATGAACATATTTCCCCTTTTGCATTGTGTACAGGCATACCTCACTGCAATACAGCAATTAAAAATGCCAAAAATACAAAATTACAAGTGAAAAGTACCAAAAAATACCAAATTACCTAAAAAAGTACCAAAAAAGTACCAAAAAGTACGAAAAAATACCAAATTACCCAAAAAAAGTACCAAAAAATTCCAAATTACCCCAAAAAAAACCAAAAAATACCAAAATACCTAGTATCAAAAAAATACGAAATTACCCAGAAGAAAACGAAAATACAAAACTATAAAATATTAAAAACAACTTTTAAAAAAAATTACTTAAAACTTGAACATCGTTGATTGACACCTTTACTCTAACAATCCAAAGTTTGAAAACAAAATTTAAAAATTCGGGTACCCCACCCAAATCCAACGAAAATCTTCCAAAATCACCCCAAAACTTTAACAAAATGTAGGTGTTGGATGAAAGGAGATA
>JAQFZO010002947.1:0-10895 GCA_034695885.1 Geophilus flavus | reverse complement strand
GTGATGCATTGTTACAACTGGCAGTTGGAACATTGCATCAGCAATTTCAGGATTGTGTCAACAACTCCATATTTGGTAATGTCCGAAATATTTGAATTTCATAGGCTATTGATGATGTAATGCATCATGCAAATTCATCCCCATTGGCTATTGCACTTGTCAATCAGCTTGAGACTATAAATAGAGGAGAAATCCCAGATTTCTCTCTCTCTGACTTTGCACTTGAAACTGAACGTATCTGATCTGAGCTCTTGCTAGATAGACATTTTGCTGCTTTTATCTTTCTAAAGGTAATGAAAAGGCCAAATTCCTTGGATGATGTTTGTACAAACCTCTCATGCTTGGTGGTTTTTGCTGCGAGTGCGTGTGCACTGGTTTAAACAACGCAATGTGCTGCGAGTGCGTGTGCACTGGCCATTGTAGCACTGGATGAGTTGCGAGAGCGTGTGCTCTGACTCTGTGCAATGAGCGGGACAGTTGAGTCTCTGCTCAGGCTTACAGCCAAAAGAAGGGCCTTTTCGCGAGCCCGATTCCCTTCTATTTTCTCTCAGGTTTTCATGCTGTTTAGGACTTCAATCCGAGGCGGTTTGAAGACCGAATCATCATGCACCAAGCTCATCAAGGGATTTACCACCGTTTTTGCAGTTATTTCGGCGTGCGGGTACGAGAATTTGGTTGTGACGACGACATCTATCTGAAGAACGCCAGGATCGCGAGGATAACGAAGGTTTTTACCGGAAGAAAGAAGGTTTTGATCATATTTATTAGCTTTTAGCCATTAGTCCTTAACTTTCTAGTTGTCTATCTGTTTAATTCTAGTCTTAACGATTAATTGCGCACGTTTTACTGTTGTTTTACCTTTGTAAACCTGATTGCGCCAGGTATTTAGGTCGTTTTACTCTCTTATGTGCTTAATCCTCTTTAATTTTACACTCTTTGTTACCAAACCATTGTGAGGTAGACAACATATTGCCATCCCCCTAGTTATTATTTATTACTGTTTGAATAAAGTTGTTACTTGTTTTATTTTTGAGAAAACCTTTGACTCCTCATTTCACTCAATCTCGGCTCAGTTTTCCCTTTAGCTTATTTGTCCTGCTCTCTAGCAGTTAGCCTCGTCACAAAACGGTCGAGAAAGAAACAACCTGAGAAAGAGTTTAATTTTAAGTTTTTGAAGTTGTTTGATTGATCTTATTTTCTGTTTTGAATTGTGTTGCTTTTTGGAATTTTTTTTGGTTTTGTTTTTGATTTTGTTTGTTTTGATTGATTTTTTTGGTGTTTTGTTTTTTTGATTTTTGTATGTTGGGGCAGTGTGGCCGTGTAAGAGGGCGCCACCTGCTATGACGCGGTCTGACTAATTTTGGTTATCTATGACTAATTTTGGTTATCTATGACTAATGTTGATTTGTGTATAAATACGCGGTTTTTGGAAATAAAGCTCATTCTACCCTAAACTATAGCAACCAGGACTAGTCTCATCTTACATTTGTGTGTGACTACCCAACCTTTAGAGACAAGTTTGGTTAAGTTGCGATTTTAACACCCTTGGATGTCAAGAATGACGAATAAATTTACAGAACTGCTAATGAATAATCACTTAAGCGATGTCTCGATTTATGTTGGCCCCAGTAAACACCAAACGTGGGTTTTCCCTGCACATCAATTCATGCTACGCGTAGCCAGTCCGGTCTTCTCGGCGATGTTCAGTGGCGACTACGCAGAAAGCAATAAAGAACTTTTCATAAGCGATATTCAACCTCACATATTCAGCAAATTATTAACGTAAGTCAGGTAAAAAAAACTAGAGAAATGAAGTCCTAATTAATTAAATTTCTTTTTTACAGATTTGTTTACAAAGAGCAACTCGAAGTTCAGAGTTCGTCAGAGGCTTTTTTACTCTACTTAGCGGCAGACAAGTACCAGATGGAAACTCTGAAAGCGGCAACCGGAAAAAAATTCGAAAACAATCCACTGAATTGGGACGTTTTTTGGGATATGTTGACAAACTGTTTCGATACTTACGATCAAATAGCACCGTGGCAATTGAAGTTAAATATTCTACTTTTCATCGATGAAAATGCGGTTTCCGTATTCAATGATGACAGATTCCTATTTCTGAGCAGGAAAATAGTAACGATGATGATATCGCGATACTCATTGCAAATTTCCGAATTGCTTCTGTGCGAATCTTTGATAAACTGGGCGAAGATGGCATGCCATCGACGATCCATGGTGCCATCTATCAAAAACCAAAGAAATGTTTTAGGCGATTTTCTTTACACGATGAAAATAAAAACAATTTTGAAGAAGGAACTGCTCGGTTTGCGTGTTTACGAAATCCTCGCTGACGACGAGAAGAGTGCGGTGATGTCGGGATCAGAATTACCTCATCTGTGGCTTGATTTGATGTCCAGAAGTAAAGCTGATAGTGAGTGCGAATTAAAACAGTGCAGGTCGAAGACAACAACTCCAGCACAGGCTAAAAATTCAAATTATTTTGTGTTTTCTAAAAATGCGTTCATCCACCAAATGAAAATAGATGTTTGTGATGTTAGTACCGATAATCGTAAAATGGAAATAAGTGCTTTAAACAAGCGTGGGATTAGTGAGTGCGTAAAAAAGATCGATGCTACAGGTCAGAACAGTCCAGTCGAGATAAAATCCGTTTATGTAAAAGCTTTCGTGTGTTACAAACTAGAATTTGACTACGCACTTTCTCCAGTAACTAATTGTTCTTTGATACACAGTCCACTTGGTTATCAGAATGGTTTTGATAAAGCCGTTTTCTTTAGTTGTGATGATGAGCATGTGGAAAATTATGAAAAATTCTTTTCTGTTGAAAATTGGAAAACTCAATTTATATCGCAGGCATTTGATATTACAACTGCGAATACTCGCATTCATGATATTGTAGTCACATTTTGTTAAGAATTCAAATGTTTATAGTTACACCAATTACTTGATTCCCTTTTTTAAAAAAATATAAAGATTATGTGATAAAATTATCAACAAGAGTTTCTATCTTTCTCATCAGATGACGCTGTCTGCCATTTTGTAATCTCTAAATTTATAATAAAAGTTTAAAAATAATTTTAAAATTCGAGTGTTATGTACAAAAAAAATAACGTTGCATAAATATGCGTTGCATGTGAAAAGCAGAAGTGTTTCGGTATTTAAGATATAAATGAATTTTCCGTCTTTTGTGTGTTTATTTGGAAAATCAGATCGTTGTTCATTTTTATAAATAAATCACCACGAACTTTTTTATCATGAATTCGACACTGAAATTGATCTTTTCATTTAATCCTGGTCAATGTGGTAGTGTGAGGAGACGGTGGTCTAATTGGAAAATTGCGTGGGGTCTCATTGCAGTGTTAGGGTAAAAGAGTTTGAAATTGTGTAAGCGAATGCATTTATCAAGTGTTTAGAGGGTAACGAGTTGATTGAGGGATGGAGAGGGAGGCTACGGCCTGTTCAAACGGTTTAATACCAAATATGGTATGATAAGTGCATTATGGGAATTTTTAAGTGAGCTGCGACTCACTCCTACTTTGGATTTCAATGCGACAACATGTAACTATTGTCAGTAGCGAGTAGTAAAACTATTTATTCCGTTTTTATCACACAAGCGCCTAATTATTCAATAACCAACACCAACACGAGTGCCTAGCAGATAAAATTAAAAACATACATAAACAGGTTTCGTTTCGATATGACAGCATTGAGTCAATAAAAGCCACGATCGTAGCAAACGACCATCGATCATTTACGGTATCGCCATTTTTCAAATCTCCTGTCCTGATATCTCGACGGGGTCAAGTCGAATGGAATGAAATGAAATGGAATAAAATAAAAGTAAAGTAAAGTCGATCGGACGAGGTTTAGGAAAAAGCGTGCTGCAAAATGTTTCGTGACCTCGTGACCTCGTGGAGGAACTTGGTCGAGCTATAACCTTACTGTATACAGTCCAACTGATGTATAAGAGCTTCGCAAACAGCAACTTTATGGAGTAGTGACAAAACCTGAAGTGGCACCACTCAACTTTATGGCCAATTTTGTGATTTTGGCTCAGGTATGAGAGCTTTTCATCAAATTACGTCAGCATTCGTACGTAGCCTAGTTTAGTCGTTGCTCTATCTCGAGATGTGAAAGTGAAACAATAGACAGTTTGCGCAAATCAACGCAACGCAACGCAACTGATGGTGTATTTTTTGTAAATAAGGTCTCCAATCAATGACAATTTCGTTAGATAGAACTTGATCTTTTTGTTTCCAACTCCTACCGCGAAATTTATAATTTATAATTTTGTTGCGTTTCTCTGCACAACACGAAATGTGCAAACTGTCTAATGGCTTCTAAACGACGTACGGTACCGTACCGTATTTTTTCAGTTGGCATTTATGGGATTGGTTGGAAAAAAAAGTACCGTACAGGTTATTTTGTCATTCAGATTCTTAAAATACTTATTTACGGTACGGTACCGTATCCACATACAGTAGCCTACAGAAAATAAATAAAACATTTATGGGATTTATGGGATTTGCAATTTTTTCATTGTTTTTCGGTTGGGAAAATGTCGATTGGAAGGTTTCGGAGCACCGCAAAATTACTCGTTGACACGTTAGGCAATTAAGAAGGATGTTGCGTTCGGCGATCGATCGGATCGAATCGAATAACTTGGAGAGTGACAAAATCGAGTCGCCGAACGATGACGGTTAGGCCTAAATCATTTCTTTCTTTCTTTCTTTCTTCCTTCCTTTCTTCCGTCGGCTCTTTTGTGTCGCCGACGACTGTTGATTTTGATCTTTGGTTTGTTTGTTCGTTCGTACTTCGTGGTGGGTCGCATAATTGAGTACCGGCGTAAATCTTATAAAAGGCAAATTAAAATTTAAAATAATTTCTCGTTAATTAAACAAATGAATGCATAATAATCGACTGCTGCTGCTGCTGAATGGGAGAAGAATTTAGCAACGTCGGTCGGTTTTAATTAGCTTCTCAAGACGAATTAATTTGTGCTGCGATCGAGTAAGTAATTAATATTTCAGCAACAGATTATTTGTCGAGGAGGCGTTTGTAACGTGCTGATTAGCTTGGCTTTAAATTTTTTTTTTACGGGCGACGTTAGCCACAAAGTGAAAACTCGTTTCTTAAAGTCTCGTGAGATTCGGAGCGAAAATTACTTTAATTTATTTTTTTTTTTTTTGTCCTGCTCAGACTTACTTTTGGACGGGATCGACTGATGTGAGTCGACGACGATGGAAGCAGCTGATGGGAAAATTTTAAACCGATCATCGGTCGAATTCACCTGTGCTGTGGGTGATGAAATTCGAGTCGCAGATTTGAGTTAAAAACCGAAACCAAAAATCCATTTATTGGGAGTTTGGTTAATGCAATTAATTAATTAATTGATTGATTGGTAAGCAACTCCTAGGAGTTATAACTAAATTATTATCGTTTGGTTAATCGACTGACTACTGTATTTCAGGCTCATTCGTTCGTTCGTTCGTTCGTTCGTTCGTTCGTTCGTTCGACCGCGTCCAAAGTGAATTGTTGTCGAGGTTGCCCGGGATCCATCCGATCGACGAATTCTCTTCACTGCCATCTTTTTTTCTTTTCTTTTTTTTTTCATTTAGTGCATTCCTTCACAAACGAGTCGAGTTCTTTCGTCGAATTAAAAAGTGAAATAGGTACGCGACGAAAGGTGACGAAACCGTTCGAAGTTTAGAAGAGGAAGAAGAAGTGTGGAAGCGAGAATTCGAAATTCCTCCGACCGTATTCGAGCCGTGTTTGACCGAAATTTTTTTTTTCATTTATACTGATGATCGATCGATCGATTTTTAGAACGAAGATTTAAAAATTATTCAGAAATCCGATTTTGCGCTTCTGTCAATCGTGCGCCCGTTCGCACGAAAAGACGTTTTTGCGCTCGTTCCGCTTCTGTTCCGTCTTCGAAACGAGAGTATTCGTCTTTCGTCGCGTATTCAAAATATTCTTCACCCAAGTGTGTTCCTGCGCTTCCAGACACCGGTGAGCTCGCGTACCACTTTCCCTTCACGAAAAAAGTCGTTAGCGCGCATTAGTGTTTATTTTTTTTCTTTTTTTTCTCTCTCTCTTTCTCTCTCTCGATAAATTGTTTTTAAAAACTTAATTAACATGTTTTTTGTGTATATTTTAAATTAGATGGATTATTTATTCGCATTCACGACGTCGTTAATGTCAATAAAAGAAATGTACGTTTCGGAATTGTTTGTTCTGTTAGTTTATTTATTTATTTTTTCACTAACGGCAGCAACATCATACATACATACATATAAACATACACACATACATACATTTAATAAATAAATAATTAAATAAATAAATAAATAAATATTTAAATACGTCTGTTTTGTTTACGAATAATTAATCGTGACATGTTTTACGTCTTGGTGGAATTTTCCGCTCCGTCCATGGCTTTTTTCATGATGGTGCTCATCGACGCGAAAAGATGAAGCCACGAATCTCGAATGGCAGGCGACCACGTGCTTTCCAGCAGAGGTCGAATGGCATTAACGAATTGGGGTCCGACCAACTGACAAAAGAAAATGAGTTTTTTAAATGATTCGAATCGTTCGTTTTGAAAGGTAAGCTTTTTTTTTTTTTCTGTGTGTTTTTTTGGATTTGAAACTTTTCCTCTGACGACGAACGTCGAAAAAAAAAGAAAAGAAAATCCATTTAAGCTTATATTGTTTTCATAGTCGATGAGGCATCAGCAGCATTCGTGTGGGAATCATGTTTTTTTTTTTTAATCTTCGGTAATGCATTTGATTATAAAACAAATACCCAAGCATATACCCAAGCAACCAGAATGACGTTTACAACAAGAGAAGAGAATAAAAAAATCACTAACTAATAAACTACGTACTCTGTAATGCATATAAATGCCATAATAAAAATCTCTAGTTTTTTATCCGGCATCATTTTTTTATCATTCGTTTCATTTATTTATTTATTTATTTATTTATTTATTTTTTACTATACCCCAGGTTTCCACTAAAAACATAAAATAAAATAAAATAGGCTAAAATATATTTTATACCGTACCCTACTTATTCTGTATTTCAGTTTTACTCGATTGGCGCAGATGTTCAGCCCCCGGCTGGCTCTAAGGTTACCTACCGTATACCCTAGTTAGAATTTTCGTACGATTGACTACCTATATGTCGTTTCGCACGTGTTTGAGTGATTCTGAATCCTCTCTTCGTAGCAAGTGCCCCCGGCCAAAAGTCCTTTGAGACCATGCTAAAAATCTCATTTATTTACTTCATTTGCTCCAATACAAGGGTGTGGTACGATACTGGTGAGTGAGTAAAGTACACTTTTGCAAGAAATGCGATTTTCGAGTCTCCGGATAATGGAATTTTATAGAGGATTCAGAATCACGTTTTAAAAAAATATTTAGTTGACAAGTGAGAAACGACCGACAGTTTTAGTCGTGCTAACTATAATTTTGTTTGTGCCCATAAAAGTAAAAGAGGTGTTTTACAATCTTTTGTCCTGTGGTGTACACCTAGCTCCTCACCTTTATTTAAAGGTGTTTATTATGATTTATATAGGTACGGATATTATTCTACACTTCTAAAGGTGTAATGTGATCGAGCAGCTTGAATTTGCACGAAATTAAGAATGAGAAATAAGGAGAGAAGATAATTCCACTCTACCGAAAACCATTTTGCAAACGTGAATTTCTCTGAATAATAGAACAAAATAAGATTAATCATGAGAGAAAGAGAGAGAGGGAGAGGGAGAGGGTCTTCTATCGTTACGGTAATGGATTAAAAGTTGTAGAGTGTATTGCAGAGATTTCCCAAACATACTTATAGAAACGAGGAAGAAGAGGAGGGGTGATGATCATACTAGTACAGTGGAACCCGCTTACAACGTCATTTTTGGGACCGGGAAAAAAGTGAGGTTCTACTTCTAACCGAGGCCATTGTATAGGTAGGTGGGTTCCACTGTATTTGAATTTATTCTTTCTTTGTCGGGGATAAGCAAATGGAATTTGCCGTCTCGTCTCGTGTTTATCGTCACATTACAACAGTACTGATATTGGAAGCCTTTGCTTTGCCCATTTATTCACTACAGTATCATTAAGTCGCAGTAGTTGCGTGGGGAATACAGTAGTAGTTTTAAAACGACGTTATGAATGACCTCCAGTCCAGAGGGCCACGACTCTCACGAGATGTCGCGTGGCAACAGGTTTCGGAATCGGACCGAATCTTAAACCTTGAGGAGGCGATGGTATGTATCGATTTTTAACTTCAGCAGCGATTTCCAAATTGAAATCCGATACGGTACCGACCGAGTTTAGCAGATGTTTAGCCGAAAGGCTTTCGTATTCATTTTCTCCCAGTCCCAGCAACATGTCATCTTGTTTTCTATTGCAGAATACAGACTGCCATTACGACTGACGAGATTTTATTCTCGGAACGGCGAGAGTTGACGACGAAGAACGACGTCTGTCTGTCTGTCTGTCTGTCTGTAGCTGCACTGCACATCACAACATTTAATAATTCGTGGGATATACCGTACTGTATATTTCAAAAACTTTTAGGACTGGTTTATCATTTTTAAGGAATGTCTGTACAGTATTTCGATACGTACATTACGTTATGGTTTGGAGCATTATTCATAAGAGATATTTACATACAGCATGAAAGTTTATGTACCGTAGCTCTTAAAATCCTAAAAATATGTGAAAATTAGGTATAGACATATGGTGTTAAATATGCTGCTTATATTAAAATTTGTCAAAATGTAATAGAAAATGGAAAAATTTGCTGTAATGGGATAAAATTCAAAACATAATCACAGAAATTGTTGATTGCATTTAAACAATCTTGAGTTATATCAGTTTTAATTTTGTCTGAAATGGCGAATTTCACCAAACTTCGATAAAAATAACCCCCTATGCAACCGGAAATTTAAAAAAATTCAATAAAAAAAATGCCATAAATCACCAAATAGCCTATGCTCCCAAACTTTAAATCCAACTACTAGTACAGTACATATGCAATATGAACAAAACACTATAAAAGTAGTAAGCGTACGTACGGTAACTTTTTTCTATTGTTTGTACAGTAGTGTAATTTGTTGAGAAATCGTGAATTGAGGGCAATATGAAGCAAAAAATTGAACCGTACGGTATGCATTTGCATAAACTTCCGGGCCCTAACTATTGCCACTTGCCAGATATGAAATTCATTTTGAAATTGAGATTTTGTGATAGAATATTTTGATACAGAGCGGAAATTAGTGTTGCATTATCATATACCTACATGTACTGTAGTAGGTACTAATTCATCCGCTCTATCTCTGCATGGAGACGCTTGGAATTAAACACGATTAACTTACGTAACTTAACCTATGATCCCAACACATGCATGTGGCTGCTAAACTTCGGATCGATGCGATGCGATCCATTGTCATGTAGTGATTTTGGTTTTGTTTGGGGAATTGCTTTTTTTTCAACTCCATCCTCCTTCCCTATTAGACATTGGGAAATTTATTCAGATAATTTGGAATGGAAAAAGTAATACCGGTATTTTAATTACGGTAGTATCCGTTTTGTAAAAGACGAGCGATCGGAATGTATAAAGTACAACTGTATAGGGGTGGAATCTGTCATACGACCACTTCTACAATACTGTACTGTATGTGTATATGGACCATCGAATCAAGTCCTCCTCAGTCACATATCGACAGCTGTTCGATGACGTATAACTAAGGTAGGTATATCCGGCTTTTCTTTCGACGCTCTCATGCGGGTGATTTGACAAGATATAATCACAAAGGATACGTAGTATATAAAGCTGCCCCTCGAAGACCGTCAGTACTTGATCCCTTTGACGTCTGCTGGGAAATGAGAATCAATCGTGTGCAAGTGCAGTGAGCAGTCCAAAGTGCCCCGTACGGAATCATCTCTACTCCTCTTTGATTCGTATTTTCCTTTTCCAAGTAGTCGAATCGAATGCACCCACCCACCCATTAATTAATTAATAAAATAAAATAAAATAAAATAAAAAGCTGGGTAACCGTAAACGTGTATCGTGTGGATAACCCGAAAAATTTATTCTGCTCTGAATGGACTTGTTATTCTCAATTAGTATTCAGAAAAACAACATTTTTATTTATTTTCTAATTTTTCGACCTTTGTTTTCTATCGTATGGGAACCAAGAATGGGAACTTAACGAGATTTGTGAATTTGGGTTAGGAATTCAATTTATCCTACATAGCCTAGACAAATTCTTTCTTGTTTTCGAAGATAAAGGATTAAGAGGAAGTCGGGTCATATTAGTTTCGACCATCCTTTGTGGTTGTTTACCGAGACTGCTGTCTCTCTGTCTCTCTACGGTCTTAACAACGAGAGAGACATCGTCGTTGTGATGGATTTAAGCCGGAGAGAGCGAGAGGGCAAAGGCGAGGGCGGCTGACTGACTGACTGCCCTCTGAGACGCGACAAAATGATGAGGGATGAAGAAGAAGAAGAAGACTGCATTTTTTGCATGCGCACATGGTAGGCTCTTGATTGCCCACACGGATAATCGGATAATGGTAAAATGCAAAAGACGACTCAAGAAAAAGGAAAAACAAATGATCTCACGCACTAAAAAATAAAAAAAATATTTTTTAGAGGAGAGGTGCAACATGTTAGTAGTCCCTACAGTAGTATTTAAGATCGATAAATGTTTCAGTATGTCAATTTCTAACAGCTTTTACTGTGTATATATATTTACCTATATCGTGACCTACAAATGATTGCTGATTCTAATGGTTGCATCACGATTAAAGATAGATAGAGAGATAGAGAGATAGAGAGATAGAGATAGAGAGATAGAGAGAGAGATAGAGAGAT
>JAQFZO010002946.1:0-10895 GCA_034695885.1 Geophilus flavus | reverse complement strand
GATTGCTAAATTTCATTCCCATTTCAATTCCCATTTTGATACCTGTATAGGTCACTCAGAAATGGTGGCTTTGTTCTGAGAACGTGTACTCTGGCCAGATAATGCGGTGATTGCGAGCGCTTGTGTTCTGGTCCTGCAAACCGTTTAGAATATATAAAGGGAAAATTTATTTAGTCCCTGGGCTAAAAATTAATCTTAACACTCCTCCAAAAAGGGATAAGTGTTGAGGTTTGTCTTCGCAGATCTATGAAGAGATACTGATATCATAGTCTGCTACTCTCAATCCCTCAGATCCACAAAAAGTAAAAAAAACCAAGAACTGAAAAGAATGACCCACAACCAAAGACCAACAATGAAGGTAGGAATAAGAACAGGAATAGAAGTGAGGAAAGAGGAAAAACAAAAGATTACCAGTAGGTCTCGTTGGCTTTTGCACCAGCATGCTGTTTGGTGCCTACTAATATACGGCTTAGAAGTTTCTCAATTTAATCAAATATTCATTAAAAGCTAAAGCATGAAAGAGAGAGAGAGACACAGAGAGAGAGACAGAAAGAGAAGAAAAAAAAAGAAAAACTACTATAACCATCTCGTTGGTCTTCCTCCATGGAGACCGCATGGCATAAAACTATCAAAATTCCGACAACGAACGAATATAAACTATGATACAAACCATTGGAGAGAGAGAGAGGGGGGGGGCAGAGAGAGATAGAGATAGAGACAGAGACAGAAAATGGGAAAACTACACAAAGAAGTAGGCTTGGAAGTTTGTCCCCCATTATAGCCATTGTCTAGTTTAAGTAGGGTTACTAAATAAAAAATGACTAAAGTTTAAATCCATGATTACTAAATTTCACTTAGATTTCAATCACAAATATTTACGGTACTCGTTCGGGACTCAAATTTTCATACTTCAAATCAGACAAAATAAAGATTTAATATTTTTTTCATTTAATTTTACTGTCCTATCGAAATTCGAAATCTAACACGGACTCCTAGGCGTCTGTGCAATTCTTTTGACTTTTGTTAGTGTTGATAGTCTAAATGCAGAATGTGAGAAAGATTATGGACGAACTAAATTTTTTTGGCATCTGAGGTTTGTTGCTCACAGGGAAATGAGTGAAAAAAATCCAATAGAGACGACAAGAAAGATATATTGCTTTAAAATCCCACCTAAAAAACAATAAAATGTTTGCATTTTTCTGTCAGAAGTTCGGTAGTTTTGCAAATATTTTTTGATTTTTGACTTTTGTGGTTACTTTTGTGCAATAACTTTGCAAAATTTAATCCAGCAGATTTATTTTTACAAAATCTTTGCAAAATTTACTTTTTCTTACAAAAATTTTGTAAAATTTAGATTTGTGACTTATTGACATTCCATACAGTCATTTTCCAATTCCGTATTTGTACTTTTTTAGTTTAGTATATTCCTAGGGATAAGAGAAACAAGATTTTTTCTAAATAATGCAGAAAGAGAGACAGAGAGAGGGAGAGAGAGACAGACAGACAGAGACAGAGAGAGTGAGAGAGAAAGAGAAAGAGAGTGATGTAAATATTTCACATTAAATCACTAACTGATCAGCTGGAATAGCTGATTCCCATTGTTACCTGCTGCACCAATGGGTAAAACATGTTAGCAATCCATACAAACTTTGTTTAGCACAACTCCTATCTTTTAAATAAACCTAAAAACAACTTTTTCTCGTCAATTTGACCCTCATCCTTCTATTAAAACTAATTTCAGCCCGATCGGAGCAGGACTTTTCGAGCTATGGATGTTTTTAGCTCTCACGACCCACCATGTGCATTTGATTCAACATTTCGGCATTCTTCTGGACAACTCCTATGTTAGAAGTAAACCTAAAAACGACTTATCCTTAACAAGTTGATGCTCCTCTTTCTATTAAAACTAATTTCAGCCAGTGGGGTTGAGCTAAACACATTCATAGCTAAAAAACGTACTGCTCGATTGTGCTGAAACTAATTTTAATAGAAAGAAGAGGATCGACTTGATAAGGTTAAGTCGTTTTTAGCTTAACTTATAACATAGGAGTTGTACAGAATGATGCCGAAATGTTGAATCAAACACAGTGGGTCGTGAAAGCTAACAACATTGATAAAAAAATGCAATACTTTTGGAAAGATGTTGTATAGTACACGCAATACAGCAAATTACACAATCCAAAATTTTCACACAATATAAGCTATACATTCTCTCGTGCCCCCCCTTTCCCAATAGTGTTGTGGCAAACACAGTTAATGCCAGCAATATAGGAGAACCTCTCAACATGTCTAAAATCATTGGTGGTGGTGGGTGGATGGTAGATAAAACACGCAATTGGAATGAAAAATTTTATAATGGACAACTCTTTCAGTTCTAATTTATCCGATGCCGCATTTGTGTTTCTTTCTGATATTTTGTTCTTTTTGAAAAATTTTTGAGATTCTTGTGCAGACCTCACTGGTGGACGTTGTGTAACTGTTAACAAGGATTTGTGGCACCTTATTTAAATAGTTTAGAACAATGATGCCCAAGGTCAAGGCTTCTATCTTATTTTTACATTAATTCTTTGGTTTTTTGTCTTTTGTCTTTTCATAGATTAGATTAGGATGAAAGAAAACAACAAAAAAATTCTTAATAATCAAAATAATAAATAAGGAATAGTTCAAATTATTGTACTCTGCTGGGATCGGAGACGACAAAAATGAAAACAAAAACTGCCTTTGGAAACGAACAGTCTGAAAGTCATCATTTTCCGCAATGATCAAGCCCATTTTACACCCTCATGTGACCTGACCTGTTACTCTCTTCCTTCTTCAAACCACATACCAAAGAAAAATAAATTCCCTGAAAAAGAAAAGAACCTAGACCCCCCCAACACACTTTTATCATTGGAATTTCCTTCCTGTCATCTTTTTCTCCATTTTACGAAATTTTCGAATGTTTGATCGCAAAACTAGTACAAAACGAGTAAATATCGGTCACAAATTGTACAGGAATAACAGAAAAATGGCAAATGGCCGATAATAAAGTATAAAACCGATAAAAATTGTTTTGTTGATAACATACTAATTTTAAAATATTTGATGAGACCAAACTTTTTTCCACCCTGTTAGCAATAGAAGAAAATTTTCAATCAACCAGGAACACAAATCAACAAAGAAGACAAGGAAATAAAAAATAAAAGAGTGAGAAAAGAAGAGAAAATATTACCAGTAGGCCCTGTTGGCTTCAGCTACTAAAACACCTAAATGCCGAACAACATTCCTCCTGAAATACGCGTGGCAATGAACAAGGATGATCTTTTCGAGAGAGAGAGAGAGACAGAAGGATAGAGACAGAAAAAATCAGAATTAAAAAAATCGGTACTTTAAAATTGACTGGTTTCTCTTAAACTTGATACCCAATGGGAAAATTAAAATGGAAAAAAACAAGGCCAAATAACTTCCAAAGGGATGAAGGAGTGAGAAGAGCTGAGAACTGTCTTCACAGGATAAGGGGGAAAACCGAATTCTCATACCTGCTAGGTACTCTAAACAATTCTCTGACAGCTACTCCAAACCATTCAAAACACACAAAGCTCCCTAAAAATGAAAAGCAAGACCGATCACGTCATCAGAAACCAACTGACATAGAAAGAGAAATTGAAAGAAAGTAAAGGAGAAAAACAAAATTATGAGTTGGCGTATTGGCTTCAGCATCAAAGACGTCACTGGTGTGTGCCCACTAATGGCAGGAACCAACACTAGAGCAAAGACAGAGTAGTAGAAAGACTGGACAGCAACAGAAAAATTAAGACGTGAGAAAAGAAGAGATTACCAATTGGCCCTGTTTGTTTCACCCATCAGAAACTTATAAACTAGGCACAATTGCAAATGTTTAAAATGACACAAATAAACCGAGACAAATGTCTCCATTGAGTAGGGTTGACCCAATAGATGCTCAGTGACAGAAAGACACCACAGGCTGAAACAAAATGGAAAATACAAATCTAACGTTCAAAAAAAAATATAATGAAAAACAGTTCCAGGAATAATTGGAATAAAAGTGGAAACCACCAGCCCTCACTGACTGGAATACAGAAGGAAAATTCATTTACCATAGTCCATGAGCTAAAGATGTGTATGCTACTATTATCTGGTATCAGAGAGATAGCGGAGCAGTAATAGTTGAATTGACAGACATTTCCGGAAGAGAGTAAAGAGGAAAAAAATAAATAGGAAAGATTCGATTATCAGTAGGTCCTGTTGGCTTCTTTACCAAGATGCCATCCTTTTCTCCACTATATTTGATCAAAAATTAGTACTTTAGATTTTAAGATCTTCAGCAGCTACTAACGTCTACAGGACCTTACGAAAACAAAAAATCTGAATAAAAAATTCTTCAAATAACAAAAACTCGTTTGAAATCTTCAAAAAATCATTCTAAACAGTCACAAAATCATACAAAATCCTCAAAATATTGTTCAAAATAAGCACAAAATCGTTCAAAAAAAAAATCCCAAAACCGCCCCTCCTCACCCCTTGGAAAATTTCATTTCTTGGAGATGCTATGCACCTTCTAAATTTTCATAATCATACAGTTGCACACTATGATAGACAACCAAACTGAAAAAAATAAACCAAATTCTAAGACAAGCCTAACATTAAAAATGGAATACAACTATTTACCAACAATGGAGACATGGAGACAGAAAATTGAAGAAATTAGCAAATAAGATAAAAGTTCTGCAGAATCGTCGGGGACATTTCGAGAGTTTTCGGCGGCTCCATATCGTTTTCTTTTTGTTCCTCGGATGTTTTTACTGGAGAAAATCCTGTAGGCGCATTCGAAGTACTACGTATTCACGTAGAATGACTGAATTCGAGTGAGAACGAGATATCGTGCAAAATGCACTCGTGCTATTGTTAACACGATTGTCAAGAAATTCTAACGTGACTACAAACAAGATCTGGGTTAAGATCCGCATCAGATCTTGTAGATCTTGTTTGTAGTCACCAGTGGAGCCATCTGGTACCAAAAGTTTTTTTCCCACAAAGTGAGCCTCCTGAGCCAAACATCAAAAATAATTATTAAAAAATAACTTTTCCCGCGACATCTAGCAACAAAAACCCAAACCTTCAAAAAAAAAACAAATCAAAAACTTATTTCAACCCCAAAAAAACCTCAAAAAATGTCAAACACCAGACAAAAATAAAAATATTTTAAAAAATCCAAAAAAGTCACAACCCGTCGCGAGCAAGTGGATCCGACTACGGTAGAATGTGAGTTTTTTTGGGTTTTTTGGTTTTTCAGTAAGAATATTTTTATTCTCGGTCCGCGTCATCATCTGCGGTTGAGTGGTTGTGCTTTGACGGGTGCTGCGAAGTATAAAACGCCGTTTTATCATTTGATTACCGATAGAAAAGGTTTTTGTTAATAAAAATCTGTTTTTTGGTATTTTTTGTTGATTTTTCTTGGTTTTTTAATTTTTTTTTCTTTTTTAAATAATATTTTTAGATTTTGATGTTTTTTTATGTATTTCCATTTTCGATCCATTTTTTGAATGTTTTTCGATACTTTTGATTTTTGTTTGATTTTCTTAGTTTTTACTATTTTATTTTGATTTTTCTTCCAATTTTTTTATTTTATTTCAATTTTTTGCTATTTGTGACGATTTGTAGGGTACAGGAGCGTTTGAAGATGAAGACGAGCAAAGTATTGAAATGCATTTACCTTACATTGCCAAAGTGATGGACAAGTAAATTATGCCGTGATGGCGATCGCTTCGGTTCCATTCGCTCGGTTTTGGGAAATGTACTCGAACGTTTGTACGGATTGATTGATTGATGAATTGGTGTGAAAGATGACCGGAATAAACAGTAAATTGATGAGGAAATCGTGTGCAAGTTTCTTAGGCCTAATGTCGATTGCTGCGGCGTGCAAAGCGGTCAATATGAATAAAAAAAATGGAAAATAGTCAGTTTTAAATGGCTGAGAGGTTTATTGGCGAGTTTATTACTTGAATATCGATAGAATTGTGGACCTAAAAAGCGGAAGTAGAGACGTTTTTCTTCAAAAACTCGTGTAAATACACCGCACGACTTGACTTGTGTGTTGACGTATTGTTACGATATCTAATGAGAACTCGCACAAGTTTCTAATGAATAAAGTTGGTTAGTTTGATAACAGGCAGTGAAAAAACAAACAAACTAAGAATTCAAATAGCCTTATCAAGGATTACTAGAAGTAAGAGGCGTACCACCCCTCACAAATGGGCAGAGGGAGAAATCGATAGTCCCTAGCTTTATGTTGGACCAAAGTCAAATCTCAACACTCCTCCAAGAGGGGGTAAAGTGTTGCGGTTAGTCTTCATAGACCTATGAAGGAATACTGATGTCATGGTCTGTAACTCTCACCCTCTTCAACCCCTCAGATCCACTTGACAGTAAGAACTGAAAATAATGACCCACAAGCAAAAAAACAAAAATGGAGGTAGGAATAAGAAAAGAAATAGAAATGTGGAACGAGAATAAAGAAAAGATTACCAATAGGCCCTGTTGGCTTCTGCAACAAGATGGTGTTAAAACAGGGTAAGCTTATAACAAACACAATAGGTGCATTCAAAAACTAAAACTTGAGATTTTTTTCAGATTTGGTTTAGCTCAGATTTAGAAATCTTTTTTGAATGCAAGAGTTTACCTCTGTTTATGAGCAGTTTTATCAAATTAATGAAAATTACTTAAGCTCAGAAAATTTAAAACAAGAAAATAAATAACTCAAGAAACAAACAAAATTTTAAAGAAAAACATGTTTATTTGTTAGGAATTTAATTGGAAACATGTAGGCTAATACAAGCAATAAAAACACACAAAAACCAGTCGTACGCCACGTAAGGCATCGGTCACCGGCAGGTCCCGAAATCGATGCCGTGGGCGACGCGTAAAACACGGCATCGGTTGCCGGAAGGTCCCGGCAGCCGATGCCGCGGCCGATTAGTGAATTTCCATCATTCACACGACGATCGATAGTGTGTTAAAGCTCTTTTACCTCTAAACTGATGTGAAATTGACATAAAACATCATAAAATGACCCAAAATCGCTTCGAAATCACGTTGAAAACGAACGAAGCGGCAGAAAACATGTTGTGTGGCCTCCATTTGCAAATGCGCATACCGATGCGCACTAACAAAATCCAAGATTTTGATGTTAAAACCGAGAAATTTTTCAGTTTTAGATTTGGCGTGTAAAACTGAAAAATTTCCGGAAGTCACGTGGTTTTGTTAAATCTAAATCTGAAATTTTTGCTAAAACTGGAGTATTTGAATGCACCTATTGTGTTCATAATGTAGCTAACAGTTAGATAGAGGTAGATAAGACATTGTTTCAGGTTCACAAGTACAAAAATTATAAACATAAACTTCAAAGCGAAAAGAATGACCCGAACCCAAAAAAATAACAATGGATAGAGATATGACCAAATCTCTTGAGGGGAGGTGGAATTCAATTCATAATAAATCAATAAAAACTTTATTATTCGTTTTAGGGTTGATTAACTTAATTGATAATTCAAATAATCTCGACAATTATTTGGCCATACAAAACCATGTTCGATCGTGGGGTTTGTGACCAAAAAAGAAAATGAATGAGAGAGAAAGAGAGAGAGAGAGAGATAGAGCCTATTGTGCATCCCCCCCTAGATGCACAAACTCATTCATCGAGCGCTCTGGGTGCAACAATTTTTTAAAAAATCAGACCCTGGACTCAATCATGTAGCTCATTACAACTTTTTCCGAGGCTTGCCAAAACCCATACATCCAATTTAGAAAAGTTTTCCAATAAATCGAACATCCTAAATCCGTTTAGTTTTTAATTTTATTTTTTCATCTGGTTCTCGAGTTATTGGGAAAATTGTGAAGACCCACTTTTGGCAGTTTTTAATTTTTTTCAATGACACTTTTTCACCAAACCAAAATGCATTGTCGGCCATTGAGAAATACTGGCATTTTTCGAAGGATAACGCCAAGGATAACACCAAGATCAAACCAATGGGCAAGGGCAAACTACCGGCGGGAAAAATGTTTGAAAATTACTTTTCAAAACATTTTAATAATATTAAAACATAAAATAAAAAATTGGACGAGACAGAAAATAGAAAAATGAAAACTTTCAACGAAATCAAAACAATTGATGCCTTAAAAAAATTAGAGAGAAAGAGGGGGAAATTGAGAGCAGCCACTCTCAATGGTCTGACAAATTTCCAGAACTTTATAATCACCACCATTTCGCCGCCTCACGACCATCAAATTATTGCTGCAATTTTTTAAAATATTCTCTATAATAAAAATGTATTTTCTTTTTCCTGGAAAGAGGAGAAAAACATGAGTAGAATGAGCTATAAAAAAATTTTAAATGTCATCAGCCAATATGAATGGTGAAAAATTAAATTGATTTGTCGACTTGAATCATAAAAATATGACCACTGTCGACAGGAATCAGAATGATATGACCCCCTATGAATTAGGGTCTATAACTCAAAAGCTATAAACTTTATGACACAATGGATTTAATTTTCAAAATCTACAATGTATTTTGAGTTAACACAAGTATTTTGAAACATAATAACCATTATGTTAAACAAAAACACTAGCAAAATGCAAACTACAATTTAGTCCAAAGTTTGCTGATTTACAAACTTGTGATATATTGAACAAATAGAACAGATAGTTGTTCCTTGAAACCATTTATCCTGGTCAAGTCGACCCTCCTCCTTCCATTACAACCAATTTCAGACTGTTCGGAGCAGTATTCAAAGAAACCGAGAGAACAGCTTTGGCTGGATTCTTAGAAACTGTGACAGTCCAATTAGATTTCCTAAGAAAACTAGCCCATGCGATGAGATTAAACGACTGGGAGTCGTTGGATATAATGGTAATGACGAGAGAGAGTGAGAGAGAGAGAAAGATTTGGTGGTGAAATGTTTACAAGCTGGTTTTATAACTTTTTATATGATTGACACTTGCACTACTACCTTTATAGATTGTTAATGCACTGCAAAAAATTGTATCCCTATATGAACTCTTTTTATGTTTACATGTGCAAATTTGTGTGTAAATGATAACACTACACCTTAAAGGAGTTAGAAATTGTTTCTTACACACAATACCGGTGTTTAGAAGCACCTTTGAGTGTATAATGGTGCAAAATGGTGCGTAAATAGTGTTATTTCACACCTAAAAGGAGTCTATTACACCTATTTTCACCTATTATTTTTCGCAGTGTGGATACTCCATCGTTGTAGGTCTGAGGTCAAATTTGTTCATAGCATGAACTGTCAACACCGCATGAACCAAATGGTCCATTTGATCATCCCAAGAGTGAGGCTCCCGGATGAAGTGTGCCCGGCGAGGCCGATGTCAAAGACGTGGGCAAGGATGTGGGAGAGGGCGTGAGGGTGGTGAACCGCCCGGAGGTCCCGTACATTTACCCTTTGCTGCAACCATTAGAACTGGGTGGGCTGGAGGAGGCCGCAGCACAATTTCCAGAAGAACACCCTAATTACATCCGGTTTGCCCGGATTACGATGATCCCGCTGACGTGGAAATGTTGGAATTACCTGTCAATAATACTAGTAGAACATTAAAAGGTATTAAGATTTTTTAACTATTTTTCTTTGAGTCGCTGAATAGGCAATTCTTTACCACTCGAGCAATTTTTCCTCAGTACTGGGTTGTGTAAGAAAGAAAGAAGAACCACTGGCACAACCAAATTGGAAAAAACAAACAAAGAATCCAAATACGTACTCTTCTCAGGATCAAGATGTAACTGGGAAAACCAATGGTATTAGAAGAAGTGACTCGTATAACAGCTTCACCGTTATTACTTGTAAAACAACTTAAAATTCAGTGGACTCTATGCAATTTTTGGATCTTTTTTGTACTGTTAAGTGGATACTCACTCTGTCATTGCAAGCCTGGGATCAAATTGATAGATGGATAGATAGAGCTAGGGGAGAGATCCAGAAGATAGAGGTCGAGCCAGAAGAGAGAGTTATATGGTTTAAGGTCCCCTGGACAGCGGCAAAGGTAATAACAAAACATTAAAAACAATTGACACAAAGTTCAAAAATAGTCAAAGTAAAAGACTAGGCTAGATGATAAGACTTAGGATTAGGCACAAAAGAGAGAAAAGAATGACCAGAACTCAAAAAACAACGATAAGCTTTAGATACAGATAAATATAGAGCGACTAAAATCCTATGGGATCTAGCCTCTAGAAATCTGTTATGCAAGACTATAGGGATATTATTACTGTATGAAATGTTTAAAAGCTGGTTTTACAACTTTCTATTGTTAAAGTAAGGATGCTCTTGAAAATAGTGTTAAAGGTCATTGGTATCCCACAACAATTGGATAATTTCACGATAATTTCACTCCTTTGTTATTAGGATAGACTGACAAAAATTCTGCATGTGCCTCCATGTAGTTGGGATGAGCCACCACTGGCACAACCAAATTAGAAAAAAACAAACAATTCAAATAGCCTTCTCAGGATCAAGAAGTAAGAGGGATACCAGCCCTCACAAATGGACAGAGGGGAAAATCGGTAATCTCTGGGTTTGTTTTGGAAGGAAGAGATATCTCAACACTCCTCCAAGAGGAGAGAAGTGTATTGCAGTCTAGACATAGACCTATCAGCTATCACCCATAGTCTATGGCATTACAGAGTCGACCAATACCTACATTGTTTAAATCATAAACATTCCACTCACCAACCAGAATCAAGATAGATCACTTTCCAAACTGATTTACTAGTTATTACCAACATAAATATAAACATTATAAACATTATCATGTATTTCTATTTTTGTTTGGACCTAGGTGAAAACATGGGGTACATTTATAAAGAATTAACGTTG
>JAQFZO010002945.1:0-10896 GCA_034695885.1 Geophilus flavus | reverse complement strand
ACCGACACTGAAACGCCACCTAACAGAAGGGAAAAGGCAGTGATCGTGTGATAAATTGAAACAGGATTGTATTTTAAATCATGGTCACTGCATTTTCTTTTTGTTGCGTAAAAATCCCGAACTCTCTCTTCTACTCCACGCTCTTTTAATGTGAGAAAACTGTAATAAAAATTTATTTACATTTAATAATTTAAACACAGGAAAGTGATTTAACAGCCTTGCCAATGGTCATGAGCAGGGAACGACTCCCTACTTTGGATTGGGTAAGTTTCCCAATCGAAACAGATACACTATCATTCATAATTAAACAAGAAGACACCCTCAAAGATTTTGTATGGACAACTTACATAAAGCCTTTCTCTTTGCCCTTGTGGTGTGCAATTGCTACCCAGTATCTATTTCTATTAATCATCATCAATTTTCTCAAATACAAGTGCAGCAGGAAAGCAAAGTCAGGTGACTCCTCTTGTAAAGCAAATACGAATACCAAATTAATGCTAAGATTCCCTAAAATATAGGTGGAAAGTATAAGAAGCAGAAATTGAATAAAGTTAGAGCAATGACACTTATTCTCGCCGCATTTCTTTTCATCGTGTTGCTTGCATTCAACGCTGTTCTGTACGCATCATTGACGACGGTGCATTATCGCCTTCCTTACGAAAGTATGGAAGACTTGCTGGAAGCTAAAAAATATGAGATATATGTGGCTAAAGGTTTTTACACGTATGTAATAATTAAGGTAAGCTATTTATTTGCACGTATTTCCAAAAAATTATGTATTGTTAGAAAATTTTTTCCTTGTTTTTATTTAGAATTCGAAGTCCGGTTTGTTCAGTGATGTGCGGCATGTAATGAAGAAAAGTCTGAACGAAGGAGCAGTGCCTGATCTCGACACTGGAGTCAAAATGGTTGCAACAAGACGTCATGCAGCTTTCATTCATTATTATAAGCTGTTGGAACACCTGCTAGAAAGAAATTGTGATTACAGTAATATAAAAATGCCTGGTATTTTGAAGGTATATACAGTTTTTTCCAAAGGATCTAAATTTACTGATGTTTTCAGTCAAAAGTGAGTATCAAACTAGAGTTTGATGTAATTTATTCCTATTCGAAATGTAAATAAATTTTTATTACAGTTTTCTCGCATTAAAAGAGCGTGGAGTAGAAAAGAGAATTCGGGATTCTTACACAACGAAAAGAAAATGCAGTGACCATGATTTAAAACAGAATCCTGTTTCAATTTATCACACGATCACTGCCTTTTCCCTTCTGCTAGGTGGCGTTTCTGTGTCGATGTTTGCTTTCTTTGTGGAATTAATTGTAGATAAATTTTGATGAGTACATAATGGTTTTTTGTTACGATACCGTATCATATCCTTATTCTATTCTCATTTATGTTCTTTCAAATATTAATCAACTGTTATTTGATTTCTGAGAAATAAACTTTAGAATAAAAACAGTTTTCATTAAATTATACAAATAGAACTAGAAGTAAAATGCATGTATTTATCCTTATCTTTATACAGTACCTGTACAGTAATAGGTTTGCTATAAAAGAATTGATCTTAGAAGCAACCCTTATATTATATTAATTATATATAAAAGCTAATCGCAGCTTCAAGCAACCTTCAGAAAAGTATAATCATTGTAATAACTTTTAAATTAAACAATTTTTTTTTTGATATTTATAGCATTTGTCAATTACCGTAACAAGTCAACACAGACATTTGTGGCAGAAGAAATTACTAATAGTCACGAATTACAGTAATAAGTTGTATGGTACAAACCGACTAAAACATTTGAGAATATTGACAAGTTTTCAGCCTGTGGCAAATAAATGACCTTGACAACAAAATATCTTTTTTATAGTTATCGAATTTGACATTTTCTGATAACAACTAATTGCCTCCCTCACTAACGCAATAGCAACAAAAACAATAAAAAAAACACCATGGGTGTTGTTGTTACCAAAGACCTTAGTTACAGCCTGTATAGAGTAAACTCCGTGGATAACTACCGTACTGCAACACAAACACAACGGTAAAATATTTACCAATGGAAGTAATTCTCCTACTGCTGATAAGTTCCACTTTCATAACAAGTTAGTTCATAATGTTCAATTATAATTCATATAATTTTAAAGTGTTTTTTTTTAATTTTTAGTATGTGGAAATAATGAGAATTTCAGTACTTGCAATTATTATCACAGAACTCAATTAGTTAATTTCATAAAATCTATCAGGACTGTGAAAACTTTGTTTCTTGTGTACCAATATGGTTTAAATGAGTGTATAAAAGAACAATTTTATGATTGGCCTATTTTAATTCAAATGGCTTTCTTTTCCTTGAATTACTTGTCACCAACAACTGAAATGCAAATTCCATTTATGCATTTCGACTTGATGATTGTTTGGTTGAAGAATTATGAAGAGTGGAAACAAGTATTTAAAATTATACAAATTAAGACATGTTAGAAATTAATATTTTCTAATTTCAGTTAAATTTTACAGTTAGTAATAGAATTATCTTGATTATATATAACCAAAATCAGCTACAGACAGCTGAAAAAATTGTTCTTGGCTTGAAAGATATGATAATATGGAGACAAAACAGAGTATTTTTATTTACATATTTTGAAGCTAACTTTTCAAGAACTACTGTAAGTCTCGTGTATATCAATAAATAATTTCTTTTTCAACTTTATTTTATTCTGATTTTATAGAATTTTACAATGTATGAATTGTCATATGACCTTGAACACCATCATTTATTGAAATTCCAAATTCTGATCGCCTGCCCCTTACCATCCGAATGTTCACTTAAAGTGGTTGAACAGAAGAGTATGAAATTAGAAAAACAAAATATTTCATTTACTGTTTTCCCTGTAAGCAAAATGACAAAAATAACTAAGATTATATATTGTCGATTGGTGAAAATGCAAACTAAAATGCCTTTCTAGTAATTTGAGATCGTTATATTGCCACCTCTGCTATCTCTTAGACTCTTACCTTTCAGAAATTTTTAAAAATTCATATTACCGTCGGGATAACCCTGATAAAAAAAATGTCGTTTGCTGCATTGATCAAAATGGACTCACCCTATTACACAGATAGGTAGGTAAGTACATTCTTTTTAGGGGTGGCAATATCATATTCGTAATATCATTTATTACTGTAGGCCTAAATGACTATTAAAGCAGTTGCGCAATGAAACTAAGGTCGATTTCTCAAAGTTTAGATCAAAATAAGACATCCTACAAAACTTCAGAAAAAAAATGTTGGTGAAAAAAATTATGAGAAAAAAATTATGAGTGTTCCAAGTTGTGTTCAATTAACCACTTCGCCGAAACCGAAAGTAATGCATGCAATTGTATGTATGCAATTATGAATATTTAAACTTGCATTAAAAAACAAAAACCAAAAAAATTCTTTTAGATTTACCGTAATGTTAGTTTACAAACTAACTTGTAAAACCGGTTAAATGTTGCTACTGTATGTCACTTCCGGTTTGGCTTTTTTTTAGTCAGGCTGTGCTGCATTTTCCAATTTAACGATATTTCACTTTTTCAATAGCAGAAATGAAATCTACACACCAATTTTAATCATATATCAAAATTTTAACAGTTTTTAATTTTTTATTGCGCAACTCCTTTAATATAAACTATGACCGCTAAATGAAGCATAGCATGCTATGAATGAAGTAACTAGACAAATTTTATCTTGCCTATCAGATAGCAATCAACGACTTTCCCAGTAAACAGCTTCGGCACCCTTATGTCGCCAGGCCATCAAACGTAATATCAAAATATCTCGTTCTGTAACAAATTCGAATTTTTTACTTTGTATTTTCAATGTTCAAATAACACTTTCCCTAATTGAGAATGAGAATGTGATATTATCATATCATATTTAGGTCACCCCTGCAATACAAGTGGTTAAACTAAAAAATGGTACATGGAAATTTAAAGGCTACCATTATGACGTGGTGGTTGGTATTCTTTACAAAATGAGACATTTGCGGTATGTTTCCAAAATCATAAAAGACCCCATATTTGTATTTCAGACAGACACAACACCATATTTTATTTTTACAGTGTTAATGAAATATACGGTGACTATCTAAAATCTCGTCACATACTCCCAATGCTTATAAACAAGGTAAAGTACGGTATCTACTAGGGAGTTAGCGATTTTTTGGGAGTATAATTCTCCAAAACCAAATACCAAATTCAGTAATTTAGTATTTATAGAGCTTTACCACCAAGGAAAATGCAAGAAAAATCAATTCTTATCTTAGTTTGTAATGCCCGGATTCTCGAATTGGAGTCCACTTCATCCACACGTCGGTCAGCCATATGTTTAAAGGTAAAGATCGAGAGTCGATGTCAATGGTTGATTCGATATCACATGATTCTATTGAATGGGAGGAATCACCTGAAATTTGGTTTACCAAAAATGCAAATCCCAATTCCAAAAAAATTAGAAATTTGATAAAACCTAATTCAAAACCTGGCAACCAAACTTCAGGACATGTGGTCAACAACAAAATTCATTGACAACATATGATTTCATCTGCCCAATTAGGTCGTGTACTCAATTGAGTATTTGGTATTGGGAAATTACATTCTCAAAAAATCGCTAACTCCCTACAATATTTTCTAATTTTAATAATTTAAACACAGGAAAGTGATTTAACAGCTCTGGGAGTTGCCTTGAATCGAGAACGAGTCTCTACTCTTGATTGGGTAAGTTTCCCAATCGCAACAGTAACATTATCATTCATAATTAAAGAAGACACCCTCAAAGAATTAGTATGGACGACTTACATGAAGCCTTTCTCTTTACCTTTGTGGTGTGCAATTGCTGCCCAGTCTCTACTTCTGTTAATCACCATCAATTTTCTCAAATACAAGTACAGCAGGAAAGCAAAGTCAGGTGACTTCTATTGTATACCTATACCGTAATTCAAGCACGAATACCAAATTAACGCTAAGATTCCCTAAAATATAGGTGGAAAGTATAAGAAGCAGAAAATGAATACAGTTAAAGCAATTACAGTTATTCGCACCTCATTTCTTTTCATCGTGTTGCTAGCATTCAACGCTGTTTTGTACGCATCATTGACGATAGTACATTATCGCCTTCCTTACGAAAGTATGGAAGATTTGCTAGAAGCTAAAAAGTATGAAATATATGTCGCTAAAGGTTTTTATCCGTATGTAATAATTAAGGTATTTATTTACACTTACCGTATTTCCTAAATAATTACGTATTATTAAAAAAGATTTCTACTTGTTTCCGTTTAGAACTCCAAGTCCGGTTTGTTGAGTGATGTGCTGCAAGTAATGATGAGAAAAAGTTCGAACAAAGGAGAAGTACCTGATCTCGAAACTGGAGTCAAAATGGTTGAAACAAAAAGGCATGCGGCGTTCATTCATTTTTATGAGCTGTTGGAACACCTGCTAGAAAAAAATTGTGATTACAGTAATATAAAAATACCTGGTCGTTTATTCACATATACAGCATTTACTAAAGGATCTAAATTTACTGATGTTTTCAGTCAAAAGTAAGCATCAAACTAGTAATTTATTCTTTCTCGAAATGTGCAGAATACATTTTTATTTCAGGTTTCTCGCATTAAAAGAGCGTGGAGTAGAAGAGAGAATTCGGGATTTTTACGCAACGAAAAGAAAATGTAGTGACCATGATTTAAAACACAATCCTGTTTCAATTTATCACACGATCACTGCCTTTTTCATTCTGTTTGGTGGCATTTCAGTGTCGGTGTTTGTATTCTTTGTGGAATTAATTGTAGATAAATTGTGATGAGTATTGGTGTTTTCTGTTTCATCTTATTTACTTTTTCTTTAAAAATATTACTGAACTGTATTTGAGATTAGAGAAATAAACTTAGTATTGTAATATTCACAACACGAACAATTGTTAACACAGAGGAGACTTCGTATTGTCAAGAATCGAATTCTTTGTGGAATTTTTTGTGTTATTGCGTCATAAAGAGCGCCGTGTGAATTGTGAAACCAAGGAGTTGTAAAAGAAGGAATGGAAATCTCCTTGTTGCCAGTGGCATGCTACTGCCTCTCAAGTAAATGCGAGGCTTTGATCACTGCCACTTTCCTCTGGTAAGAAAACCAAATATGCACTGCTTTTTAGCAGTTTAAATTAAAATCAAGAAGGTGCCTTCATCAATCATTTACTTTTAGGATGATGTAAAAAGACTGAGAATGCCAAAATGGACAACCAGGGCCCATAAAAGAATAAGAAATCACGCACTTGGTGCATATAATTTTTGCTGGGACGGATGGATGATCAGCATCAAACACGACATTGATTGTCTGCAGGACCTTGCAAAAATGATCAGTTGAGTGCATGATTTCATGTCTTTTTTTTTTGGGCCCTGGCTATCTATTTTGGCATTTTTAATCTTTTCACATCCTAATTTTTTTAATTTTTATTTGAGATTTTAAAAATAAAAAAAAATTCTTGTGACAGAAAATGCAACGTGTCTAATACTGTACTTATTCAACTCATAAAAGACATAAAATCAAGACAATTTCAATAGAAACAAAATTTTTAAATACACTCAATCTAAAAGTTATGTTACTCAATCTCAATCAATCCTAATGCCAATGCCAAGTGGAAAGAAAACATCATTGGCAAAACAAAAATTGAAAAAAAATCAACCCAAAATTCAAAGTAAAAACATTATCAGAAACTCAAATCAACAATGGAGACATGGAAAAAGAAGTGAAAAGATTATCAAAAAAAAAGTGTTTCTGCTTCTACCAGAGTCAATATGCTCAATAGAAGCAATGGCCTGTTCATTTTCCGGTATTAATCTTGAAAAGTTGGTTAATGACAACTGCTCCCACCAGAGGTACACTGTTGTAGCCTTTAGTGTCAAGATTATTATTTTGACATACCAGAGGGGCCACAAAAAACCCAAACACTTAAAAATTTTCCCAATTTATTGCACAGAGTAAATGTTAAATGTTGAATTGAGGCTAATGTTGCAGATTAGGAAGTGTTAGTGGTGATGCGTGCGTAATGAGGTTAGTTTAGATAGAAAACAATTACTAAGTGTGAATGGGAAGGAAAATCACCATCAGGTGTGGAAATAGCGAGGGAGGAGACAACAAAATAACCTGGAAACATGGAAACCCTCAGGCAATTCCAGGCGCCAACAGTGCGTTGACGAAATTGAAATCCCCGCCCACAAAGAACGACGTTTTTTTTTATACCTGTCGCTATTGCATCGAACATGCAAAATGGTTTATAAATATTTCAAAGTGGGAGAGTTACCAAATGCAGAAGATTTTTATGAATGATAGTTGTAATTTAGGCGACTTTTTAAAGATTTGAAAATTTTTTGAAGATTTTGAACGAGCTGAATAAGACCGAAATAAGACTAAATAAGACTGAATAAGGGACTTTGAAATTTTCCCAAAGTTTAGCTCTTGTAAGGATTTGAAGAATTATTGAGCGATTTTCTGAAGATTATTGAAGATTTTGAACAATTTTTTGAAACTTTTTGCTGTTTTGTGACGATTTTTGGGATTTCTAAGACAGGGGAGGATCCGCCCTTAGTTTTGAATGGTTTTATGATGATTTTGAGCGATTTTGCGAAGATTTTTTGGGAGTCGCCCTTGAAAGCGCCCCTATTCACTGGCGCCCCTGGGCAAATGCCTACCTTTGTCTACTCCTAAATGCGCCTCTGGGAATTGATATTTATTATCTACACTGATTTTAACATTTATGATAGTTTTTTTTCTGCATATCCCACATAGTGTTTATTCCAAATAATTTCTGTAAATTTTGATTTAATCCAAAAAAATCACAATTTTTGAATTTTTTTAATAAATTGTACTTTTCAACACGATCTACTCCTAAAAGGAGAACTACAAATTTCAGTTTTTGTGACATTTTGCATAAATCTGTTAAAAATATTATCATACTTACGCCTTTTTTCACATATACAGAAATATTCAGAAAGGAATGTTGGTGGAAATACGTATAAAATACAGCTCATACGTTTGTATTTTTTATCCCCATCAGTAATGCAAGAAAAAAATATTTTAAATATGTTCCCGCACTCTTTACCTCATTTGTGTGGGCAACTGGGTATTGACCTTTATATCTTGCCTTGGCTCACGCCCATGACCCACATTTTCTCACCTCCACAAAACATTTTACCTCAAGCATAAACAAAAATTATTCCCCACTTCCTGCACATGGGACAGGTTTTTGGACAATTGCACATGTAGGTAACAGCTGCATTCAAATATTAAAACAAAGTTGAGTTTTGAATTTTAGACGTCACCTGTTCGCATTAAAATCCATTCTAATAAGAATATGTGACGACTAAACTTACAAACTGAAGTTTGTTTTAATATTTGAATGCAGCTAGTATTTGGCAACAATACAATATGATTTTATAAAACTGCATGTTTCCAAAATAAATAAATAAATTTTATTAAACGTCAAAATCATTTTAGGGGTGGAACTAACCATGTGTGCTAAGAATCCAAATTACATTTGTGGAAGGGTAAATGAACTCCAATTTCAACCAAAAAAAATAGAAAAACTATAAAAACTGAATTGATTTTTTTATTCTTTATACTTTTCATGAGAAAAAAATTATATTACAATGTACGTATTATAGTAAATTTTTTTACTAAAATTTATTAAATTAACTAAATTTTATTGTGATTTAATTAAATACAATTTAGATAAAACAATTTCATTTTGTTTCATTTTTTAATGAAACCGACTGAAGGAAAAAGAAGAGACCAGGAAGTAATAAATTATTTCAATGTAGGCAATTGGGGTGCCGGTGGGGAACACACTAACCCCAATTCCCCTATTTATTCTGACGGACACCCAACTGTTTTGCACTTGGCAGCTCAACTTGCACATTGTCGCACGTACCCTGCAACTGCAACGTTGACTGCTCACAAAATGACTTCCCAAGTAAGAAATTTACCGAGTAACATGAATATTTTATCAGTTTTATTCTACATTTTTAATTTCTAACGTTTTTTCCAGATGGAAGGTCTTAATGACGTACTGTTAATAGAAAATCAGATTTATGGAAATTGTGTTTACCCACCTGTGATGATCCATAGCAACCAAAAACTTGAGCTCAGAGCGCCGTTAACACCAGCAGACGTTCAAGTCAACGAACATCTCATCGGTAAAGTTTCTGAAACGATAAAAGAAGCAATTTCCAACAAAATATTCGAGGATAGGATAACACAACTCGATATGCAAGATTCCCTACCACTCAATTCAGCTGTCTGGGTTAACATCTTCCTCGACAGATGGTGCAGTGATATAACTACTTACATTTTAAAATTCGCAAACAACGTTCTTGTGATAGCCACGACTCTTATTCATACGAAGAATAAATGGAAAAGAATAGAAAAAAAGTGCAGTGCTTATAGGAAATACCAAGTTTACTATTTGTGCATGGAGTGTCTCTTGTATGGGAAGGAAAATGATGGATTTCTCTTTGAGATGAAGAAACAGTTTTGCCATAATGAGAAATGTCATGCATTCATGACTCGTTTTTCTACAATAAGTGAAACACAAACGGAAACCATTCTAAATAATGATTTTAAAGTATGTCTAGCTGTCTGTGGCCAGATCCAGCTGGAGGAAAAGCAATTTTATCTGTTAACTCATCCCATACATGGTTTTGTTTGCACTTCTGAGATTAATTTCTCCATCACATTATTTCAGCAAAATTCACATACAAACATTAAAGTGCCACAACTCGTGCTAAATTTTGATGGATTGATTAGTTATAGTGATGTGTGTAGGATTTTAAACGTAGAAATGAATGAAACTAAAAAATCTAAGCATTGGTTGGAAAAAGCAGAAAGTATGTTTTTTGGTATTAAAAGAAGAACTGATGTGTTGATTGAAATACCAGGAATAAATTTCTCCAAGAAATACAAAATTTCAAATCCTTGTTTTTTCAAGGAGATGCTCAAGAACAAGGTGGAAGCATCGAAACACAGGAAACTTGGAGCTAGAAATAAATTATTTATTAAAATGAGAAAAGTTGACTGCACAGTAATAACTTCAGTGGAGAATTGGAAGTTGTTGGAAATTATTACTTATATGATTGAACTTTTAGATCCAGTTACAGATGAATTTCCTTGTCTTAAGTCTATGTCACCAGTTGGCTTGGAAGAAAATATGTTAAAAATGTATTTGGCAGTTGATAATGAAAATTGAAAAATGAATAAATTTAATTTGGTATTTCTCATGACATACTGTGGACAGGTGTAAAGTTAGTCATGTGTTGGGAATGCAGACTACTAGACATTGAAACGGGTCATGTGACAAACAAAAGAGGAGTGTGGGTCAAGGCCACACAGGGATGGACACAGGAATGGGGGAACATTTGAAATGTTGTCATCAGCTGAATTGTTTTTATCATGAAAAATTTATTTGAAGGGCATCTTAAGCTTATGTCCATGTACAGTGCTATGACATCACCATTGTAAGCTTTATATAAACTAACTGGAAGTGGAAATAAATGTCAGTTTTAATAAAATAAACATTATCACAGACTTGCACAAATAAATTTTTACTATACGGTAGCATTTAAAGGAGTTGCCGATATGCGCAATGAAATTTTAAGGTCCATTTTTTTATAAACATAAGTTTAGATCAAAATAAGACAAACTACAAAATTTCAGAAAAAAATGTTGGTAATTATTTAATTATGAGTGTTCTTCTCCTAAACCAGAAGTGACGTAGTAACAGCATGTAATTTAAAATACAAATATTTAAACTGCCCATTTTAGGGTTAAGCTTAATCCTAACTGACCAGCAAGGTCAAGGTCAATACTTCGGACTCGGTACGCCT
>JAQFZO010002944.1:0-10898 GCA_034695885.1 Geophilus flavus | reverse complement strand
AATTTTTGTCAATTTTTTTTCTGTGGATTTCTATCGAGTTTTGTCGATTTGACCAATCAGCACTAATTTTTTTGGCGCCAATTTTGAATTCAATTAATCGATTGCGCAATTTTAATCGGTTAAAACTTTAATCGATTAATCGTTTGATTAATCAACTAAAGTCCCAGCCCTAGTTATAATAGAGACCCGCGCACTATTAGAGGATTTACGGTATTTCCGGAAAAAAAAAATTTCAAATCATTACATTTTAAAATCCTTCCCAGGGTTAGCACATTGCAGACATTTGCGCACGGTTCGAACTCATTTGTCTGGATTAGTAAATATGTGCGTGGTGTCAGTAGACGATCCTTGCGGCGCGTTGAAAGGACTCACGGAGGAAACGTGGCTGTCAATGCATAAAGATGGAATGGCAAGTGATCCAGAAACACTCGAAGAATTGTAAATTTTTAATCGACTCGTGATTTATTTGTAGATTCACGACGCGATGGAAGTCTATCGCTTGACTTATTTCGGCGGAGTGCAACACGATATCAGGAAGGAAGTCTGGCCGTACTTATTGGGTCATTATCAGTTCGGCAGCGCCGAGGAGGATCGCAGAATACAAAATTTAGCCTTCCATCAACAATACGAGACGACCATGTCAGAATGGCTCGCCGTCGAGGCAATTGTGCGGCAACGAGACAAAGAAACGATGGCTGCGCAGTTAGCAAAGTTGTCATCTGAAAGCACCAGCAATGGTGAAATACCTCTTGTTGGTACTATGTCGAAAAAAAATTAAATTGAAATTTAAAAAAATTAAATTAAAAAAAATAAATTTTTGTGTATAAACTAAAATGATTTCTCTCTTTTTATAAAGGCCGAGATCAAACTTTGAGCAATGAAGTATTCGAGGATAGTGTCAGTCTGGGATCTGAGGAGAATTTAAATTTGGATGCAACAAAGGAGAGTGAAGAGCAAGAAGTTGGGAATTCTGGAGTCGAACATGAAGAAGAAGGAAAAGATGAAGTTGTTGTTGAAGAAGCAGCGGGTCATAACGAGCTCATTGTGGTTTCAAATCCCTCAATGGACTGTGGAGATCTATCTGAAGAAGCCGAGAATGCTGTGGTGTGTGACGATGAGGGTAAATCAACTTTGGCCGTCGATGAAATTCATGACGGTGAAAGTCAAGGGTCGAGTTGCTTGTCACCAGACAGTTCCAATGGTGGTGTTTATCCCGTATGTCACACACATCTTTCGATCTTAGTTACCAAAGTATTTTTTAATCAAAAGTCTATCTTTTATTTATTTCAGAGTGATTTGTTAGACACATTCGCACTGAATTTGCATCGCATCGATAAGGATGTGCAAAGGTGTGATAGGAATTACAAATATTTTGCAGAAGCTGATAACTTGGAAAAACTTCGAAATGTTATGTGCACGTGAGTTAAATTATTTATAATTTTTTGTTTTGTTTTGTTGATGATTTTTTTTTAAATTTTATTTTAGGTATGTTTGGGAACATTTAGATGTTGGTTACGTGCAAGGAATGTGTGACCTGGTGGCTCCACTCTTAGTTATTTTCAATGATGGTAATCGATATTAGTTAATGAATTAAATGTCTGCGGTTGCATTTAAATTTAATATTATTGATTTATTTGCAGAATCACTTACGTATAGTTGTTTGTGTGAATTAATGAAACGGATGGCTACGAATTTTCCCCATGGTGGTGCTATGGATGCTCATTTTGCAAACATGCGGTCTATGATACAAGTAAAAATCAGAATCGTACGGACTCGAGATAAAATCTCATTTTTTTAAATTTACAATTTTCAGATTCTTGACTCCGAAATGTTCGAATTAATGCATCAGAATGGCGATTACACGCATTTTTATTTTTGCTATCGATGGTTTCTTTTAGATTTTAAGAGAGGTGGGTCACGTCAATCATTCATTCCTAGAATTTACGTTTTGCATGTGGTAGGATGATTATGAATTCTCTAGATGCGGCGAGTCCAAAAATCCAAGTCCCGAGACTCGCAAATGAACGCAACAGTTCGAAAATTGTATTTCTCGCAAGCGTACATCACATTTGCCGGTTAATATGTGCAACGGTGATGTACGTTTGCGAGAAATTCGATTTTTCGCACGGTTACGCACGTTTGCGAGCCGCGGGACATGTATATTCGGAGTCGCCACGATGAGAGGATTCATAATCACCCTACGACATGCGAAACGTGTGTTCCGCAATGTTCCCTTTAATCACACTTTTACTTTTTAGAACTCATATACGAAGATGTGTTCAGTATTTGGGAAACAATTTGGAGTGCAAGACACGTCGCATCAGCTAATTTCGTTCTGTTCATTGCCTTGGCTTTCGTCGAATACTACAGAGACATAATTTTGAGTAACAACATGGATTTTACGGATATAATTAAATTCTTCAATGGTAATATCAAGAAAATGAAATTTAAATTCAATTTAACATTTTTTATTTTATTTGTTATTTTTTTTAGAAATGGCCGAACATCATAATGCAAAAGAGATTCTTACATTAGCTCGTGATTTGGTCCTTCAGCTCCAAACACTCATAGATAACAAATGAACCTTCTATCCCTAAGAAATTAAAAAAAAAAAAAAAAATTAAACGAAAAAAAATTTTCTTCATAGAATTAATGAAATTATCGAGTTCAGATCAAATCGTACGATTAAATTCTTTATCGTATCCAATTTTATACATATATAAGAAAAATATCATTGAAAACAATGCAAAAATTTACATTGATGGAATATATCAATATATTTTTTGCCAAATTTCATTATACTTAAACCTATTGGAAATAACATAATCAATCTTTATCATGTTTAGATTCGATGTGTGTGTGATTAGTGCAACTTGTGTCATAGTAAACAAGTGCCCTTGTATAAATTTAAATTTAAAAACAACCAAAAAAAAGGAAAATAATTCAATTAAGATTAAGCTTATCTCCAGACTTCAAACTGATACAGTTTACAGTAATTCTAAGCCTCAAATTCTATCATGTGATCTCTTAAAAAAAATAAATCAGCTTTTAAACAGTGTGTTAGGTATCTGTGCATAAGAAATGTGTGGTAAGCCGTAAGCAGTGCATTAAGTTATATCATTATCGATGTGTTTATATTTTATTTTTTCCGCAATGAATATTGTTATGATGAATTAATTTATTTTTATGTGATGACATTTTGTAATTTGTCTTCAGACGTTTTGCTGGGTAAAAGAAAAAAATTGATTTACAAAATATTAGAATATTTAATTGAAATAAATAAATATAAATAAATAATAAATATATTATATATTATATATATATAAATATTGCAAATTTCAAATATTTTAAAGATGTTTTTAACATTTTGTCATGTATATCGGTTGAAATAAATTTACTGAGATTGATTTTTTTATCGATATTTTTTTTAAAAGCAGTAGGTGTGGTGACGTTTCGTAGAGTTGTACTGTTCAGTTATAAAAGAGGAATTTAAATTTAGCACAAATGGCTCATTTTTCTACATGCTCTTTTGAAATGTGTTGTTAAAAATAGCGCAAATTGGTGCGCACTTGCCAGTTAAAAGCGGACGATTCCTTTACTACACGACATCTTGTAAATGTTCTCAGATTTTAACGGAAGGTAATTGACCATTCACGGCCCATACAAGTATCAAATTAGTCGATATTTACCTTTTTCCTGCCCCGAGGCACCTTTAAAACCATGAAACGTTCTATGTAAACAAACTTAAATGAATAATGTTTACAATTAATGGCAGTTTGGCCTTACATAACGTTACCTTGTGACTGTAACAGTAACTTAGTGTATATGTCAAAGAAAGTAAACTTGGCGACTTGAACGTATCAACGTCCAAAATAATTTGCCGAAACTTTTCGCACGTCTTAAATCTAACCTTTTAAGGAAGGAAAACGACTAAACGAGTTTTCCTTAATTTTACTCCTGCATTTTTCAATTTATCTTCCTTCAGTCTTTACAGCCTATAAAAATTTGACCCAGCTGCATCCATGAGTGAAGAGTTGCCATTTGAGGACACTTTGGAAGCACATCATGTATTACTAAAAAAAAAAAATATGAAAGAAAAAATTCTGTGAAAATCCCTAAATCTGATTAATGATTGAATATTTTTATTAAAGAGAGATCGTGCAAAGGAAAGTCAGATTTTATTATGGATTTGGAACACACTGGATGAAATTTCGTGCATGGATTATGATCAATATATACGAGACGGTGCAATACTATGCAGGTAAGCGTGCCTTAGCGGTAATTATAACTCAATAAAAAAAAAATTGACAGCTGCATTTAACGGAATTCTGCTTATTTAGGCTAATGAACATCTTCAAACCTGGAAGTGTGAAAGGAGATATAAAAAATAGCAACATGAAAGAAAAATATGATAACGCCGAACGTTTTATATCTGCTTGTAAAGCATACGGTGTCGAAAAACATTTACTCTTCAAAATTGATGATCTTCTTTATTTACAACATGTCCCCCGGGTGACTAGATGCATTTTTGCGCTGGGGAAGAAGGTAAACAACCTTAGCTAATTAATTTTCATCCATTTGCCTCCTCTTATATTAAGCGCTTTCATTTGTATTGCTCATGTTTATTTCACGTTTTCAGGTTAAAGAAGACTCTAATTACTCCGGTCCTCAATTGGGAAATGAACCGTATGAACCAGTCGGTAAAGCGGGTCGGCGAAGAGGAGGACTTCCATTAGGAGATGATATTTACGTAGCGCACATTAGCATAGATAAAATCACAGATGCTCTTTATACTCCTCCTAAAGACAACAAAAAAAGAGTGTCGCTTTACAATTTTTGATGAAGACGCAATTTTTGTTGGAAGTTTGAGTTCACAAGTCGAAATTTGATATTTACATTTCGTTTTTCTACATTAATACTGTCAACCCGTGTAATTGGCTTGGAAACCCGCCATTAGATATTTTTTTTTCTTCTTCCTAGATATGGTAAGAAAGAAAAGGAAATTATTTATTTTGAAAAATCACTCGCTTTAAATAGATAAATTCGACAAAAATGAAATTGTAATTTTATTTTGTGGTTACGTTATTAAAGGAGAAATCCAAATAATGATGATTAATCCATATTCCCACAACCGTAATTGAATTAACACTCACTAGATGGTGCGAAAATCACTGGCAAAACTCAATGCTGTACTTAATTGAGCTGCCCGGATCTACCATATCATTTGTAGGGTGCGACGGAGGCCAATGCCGCGCTCTTTGCTTGGTTGAGAATCCAGGCCATGCGAAGAAGGGAAGGCGCTTAGTTGCTTGTACGTTTTGCTTGTTTGTTTCCCATTCAGCAGTCGATGAAGTAGGTTTTTGGACCTTATCCGACAATTTGACTCGTCAACAAATACACGTCACCCGGACAGAAGTACAAGTTAAAGTCCATTATCGTAGTCGCTCCAGTGCTACGTACACTGTGGGTTCATTCAGTTAAAGAGGAAGAAGGTAAGCGACCCTCAAGCATCAAAAGCTGTCAATTTATAAGTGATTTTTTTTAACCTTGTCACTCGTTATCATTTGATTATACACTCTACCCAATTTTTATCGGGGGTGGCACCTTTAGCAAATACCTAGTTATCGGATTTTTATTTTATTTTCCTCATTATTTATTCAAAACAGCCAAACAGGGGAGGGAGGATTGAAATCCTATTGAATTAGCAGTGCAGCCGAATCCAGGCTGAAATTGAGGCGATATACATTCGTAAGCCGAGTCTTTGGTGTAGTGTCTGTTTACTGATTTAAATTATTCCCACTACGTTCATCTGATTACCACGATTTGATGATAACGGCTATATCTTGTCAACAGAAGCGTTTCGCAATGTAATACCCTAATTATTGTTGATTCGTTGCTCCGAGGAATGCAAATCACGTATTTTATTTCTTTAGCCCCTTATGGTCATTATGTTACTAACCTTAAATTGAAACTGCAAAATTTTCGAGCTTTTGTGTTCTCATGTTGAAGAGGCGGATTTGGCCTCATTGAATGCTGTGGTCACATGGTTCGTAGTCATGGACCTGAATTATGGCCTGCGTGACGTCATCTCATGAACCCAACTACCTCTATACTGATTATACCGCGACTCGAAACTTGTCGTGAGAATTTATTGGAGGGGAGGAAAATGTGGTTGTCGCTGTCGTGAAAAAGCTTGCTGTCTGCGGATGATTTCTGATGAGGTCAGTGCAGATTTCTTACTCAAGGTCAGTAGGTTTACCCGCCCCTGACCGCAAACGCTCATGATTTTGATGCCTCTGCTTCTGACAAAGTGAGGAAGTGAAAAAAACTGAACGGGGAGGAAAAAAAATTCAGATTTCAACATTGGGAAATTGTGTCACTTGAATTTTTAAATACCTCATTTGAATATGATAATAAAAAAAAATAATCCCCGTTGCGTTAAGAAACCGGAAGTCGTTTTTCTTCCCCGTTTTTCTCAAGTGACGATTTGGTAATTTTTTTTTCTTTTGAAAGTAAGAAAGATGGGAAAATCCGAAAATAGTTACTGGAATGACTTCTAAATATACCTCAATTCAACAAAAATAAACCTAATCATCAAATGTTTTTCAAGTGTTGAATAAGGAAGTGATATTTGTTAACATTCAGCTCAAAATGACCTTCATTTAATCTTTACAAACGTTTGCTTTTGTGTAAGAGCAACTACTCGCTCACTGTTGCGAAACTTGGGATGAAAACAAAATAATCTCTTCTTTCTACTCCTTAAACGACACAAGAGCATCGACTTTCAAGCTGAGATGCATATAAAAAATATAAAAAAAGCGGAAAAAGTGGTAGGATCACACAAGTTAAATTGTGTGTGATCCCATTACTCTTATTCAAAAAAAAGAAATCGTGCTGTACAAGGAAGTGATGTAGACACTTTTCCTTATCTTTTTCTAAATTAAACCTACAATTTTTCTCTTTTGCGGGAAGAATAAATTTCATAATGTATGTCGACCATAAGCTCGGATTTTTCAGTCTTATTTAACGAGATTTGTTGGAAGATTTATCCTTGGGGTTAAACTATAAGTCCTTGATAGATAAAAACAAAACTTTTAAGGAATAAATGCCTCGCCAAGGCCCATAGTATAACTGCATCTTTCCTTTCTGTGGTACAGTATGGGTCATGGACGTTTTTTTTTTAAACGTTCACGCAGCTATTTTTCCTTTATAAGATTTATTTTTAAACTCCTAACTCCTACAGTAACTCCTGGGAGATTTTTTTTTGGTTTAATACAGTAAGTGTTTACCACACAGTCACCAGAGGTCGTTCACTCGGAAACGACGTACAATGGTTCTAGTTTAATCAGAAAATTAGTGTAATTTGTGGAGTTTAAATTTAAAATGGAAAAAAAAAGATTTCGTAACTCATGCTGCCTTTATAGTTTATATCATGGTTGATACAAATTGTCTTTTGGGTTTGTTGGGTTTTGTTTTTGAGGAAAAAAATTGGTGTTGAGGAATTTTATACGCAGTCACTGTAGTAAAAAAGAGAAATTAGGTTCAGCAGCCATTGTTTGTAATGTTTTCTCAAGCGGAAGAACACGGTTTGGTATGTCTCTCCCCATTTTTATATTAATCCAATTTTACTCCAGGCTAACACTACATAGAACCTTTTATGTCAATGTTATGCTTGAGCAGTTGCTTTTTAAAAAAAAATAATGGAATAACAGGAAAACCATAAAAAATAATAATTAACATGGACAAATAGTCATAATTAATTACCGGGAGCTATCATCTTCAATAAACATCTCATTTCCGTTCTTACTCCCCGAAAATCATCTTTAATAATTGACGATGTTGGGCTTTGTCACTAGGTGGCGAGACTACATCTTCGAGTCTGATTCCGGAGGCTTTTTTCTTCAACATATTTTCTCCTCCCATTTTTTTTTTTCGTATTTACTTCTCGTAAAGTTACCTATTTTATGGCGCCACCTATCGAAAGAGGATTGCGGGAAAGCCTGCAGCCAAAAGTGCTTTTTCTCAATAGCATTGCAATTCGTCTGGGAACTGACAAAATCTTTTATTTCCAAACCATTAGTGTGGAAACGAATGATGCAGTTTATAAGAATTAAGATCAATTTTACAGTAACAAAGACGTCAGTGAATATTCTCTAACAAAAACAGTAAAGTCGGTGCTAAAGCCCGTTATCTTGATCCCGCTAAAGCCTCCTAATGCTCGACGTGTAACATGGTCAGCCGCAGCATCACTGTACTAAAGGAAGAAAACATGGTTAGTGGCATTAACCATCCTCCTGCACTTTATAGAATGATTCTTTTGAAAATTTAAATAATAAATTAAAGCAGGGGTAGAGTACAACGGCAAATAGAAGAACAAACACTTTTGTTTGTTCAAACGTTTGCTGTCGGGAGCATAACTCTCCCGAGACGTGGATTTTTCAAGTCAGGTGACAAAGTTGCTCCCCTTCCATCACATCTATTTAACCTCAGGCTGAGAACCGCCAGGCTTTAAACTAATCATAAAGGATAAACCACCGTGGCCGCCTGCAGCTCATCTAACATGGCGCAGACCAAAGTTGATTTCCGTTTTACCATGATCTAATTTCGCATCGATTTTATTCATATTTTAAAAAGAATGCTAGTTATGAAATTTAATGCTATGGCGGAAACTATTTTCTTATTTTTTATTTTTGCGATATGCGCATCAAAGAATGAGAAAATAATGAAAATTCCATAAATTAAATTAAATTTACAAAAACCAGATTTCTTTTTAAAAATTTTCTAAGAATTTAACAAAGTAATAAACAACACGGTCTCTTTCTTTTGCCTTCGATTACGGTCATGGGAGATTAAAACCGTCATTTGTCACAGACAAACCATAAGAATTATAATCAATTAAAGACGGCTATTACAGCTATCTAAATCCGCATCTACGACAGGTTATTACACACATAACACTTATTTTATTGCCGAAGCACCAAAAAAAGGACTTATTTCTTCTCTCGTCCCATCTTTTATTGTAACCGGCTCTTTAACTCATTCACTTCCTATATCAAGGACCGAAGGACCTCGGAGAAAACCTTTACAGTCTTCTCTTTAAGTATGACGTCATTGAGAAATGCATTTTTGAAAAATTAATGAAGCGATACAAAAATATCCCATTTTTAATGTTAAAACTTTAAAAATATGTCACTTGCCTTATATTTTATGAGCTTATCTAGCGTGCAGACGACAAGTCAGTTTTGATGACACCTCTATCCTCGGTTGCCTCAGTCGCTGGTCTCTTGGGTAATTATGGTTAGGTGTTATTGTAGTCCGAGCAGGAGAATCGATTACCTTCTAAAATTTACCATCTTCATGATCCTTTAGCTTATTAAAATATGAGTTAATAAAGGGATATTATGGAAATCTCGCGATAATAAATATCGTATGGTTGTGTAATGTTTTATTTAATTTGTTATTTTATGATTATACATCATCAATAGGATTCGGTGTTATTCTAAACCTTGAAATTTTTTCTTTTAATGGGCGGATTTAATCGTTTTGATACTTTTTTATCCACGTGATTTGGCATTGGAAAGCGTGAGCTGTAATCTTCCTGGAGGGAAGTGTAGTTTCTTACGTAATAAAGCGAGTTGTGATCGGAGTGACTAACAGATTGTAGTAACACAGCAACATATGCAGCGCTATGAGGCGAAGCTGCACGACGATATTCCGTGATGAAAAGTTTGACCTTGATGAGAACTTGTGTCGATTGTAAATAAGAAACATATTGCCATTTCTGCATAAGGCCTTTTGATAGAAATTTTTTTTTTTCATCAAAAAATGAAAGGTTTTGAGGCGGTTGCACGTGTGAATGCTGTGAAACCATATGTGGAAATCTGGGAATTTAAAGTTAAAGTTCGCACATGGAATTGTTTCCTCTCTGCGAACCGAGAGAATTATTTTTGCGTAAACAAGCATCAGTGCTGTTTCCTTTATGAAAAGGGAGTATGAAACGAGGCCAATTCAATTTTTTTCACGTGAAATTCGTGTTAAAGCTTGGATTTATGCGAGATAGATAAATTTAAAAAAAAATAAATGTTGTGAATCCGGAGCTGGGTTGAACTCTACACTTTGCTTAATGGAACGATAAAAATGTCAGAAATTGATATTTATATGAATGGACAGTAAGCTCGATTAATACTAACATCTGTTATAAAACTAGTATCGCGTTGTAAACACATTTTTATTCTAAAATAAGAAAATAAAAATGAATTAAAACTTGCAGCGTGTTAATTCGTGTTGACTGTTGACAAGTTAAGGCTCACAAGTGAGAAAAATAGTTCACATTTCCTATTCATTCCAGGAAAACTTTTATTTCAATCGCATTTGCATAAAACTCACCTGGCCTCGATGTCCAGCAATTCGGCCAGTGATGGATTTCGTTTCCGTTTTCTTTTTTTTTTCCTCGCACCACCTGTGACCTTTAAAATAGCGAAATTCAAATCGGCGAAATCGTCGAGTGTATCGTTTCCCGCCGATGTGTTATCGTCTCCACCGGTCCACGGTGAGTAACCGGATTCACCTGCTGATGCTGAAGACCCATTTCCAGGTGTCATCCGGTGAAGAAACCGGTTTCTGGGCAACGCCGAAGCGAGGGGTGGCACGCGGCCGTGACTCGGGATCAGTTCGACCGCGTCGCCCTGGCCTGATACGTGCACGTGTACGGTGAGCAGCACTAAAAGACCGAGCGCCGACAGAGCGGCGAATACCACAGCCCGTTCGCGCAGCTTCATGACGAGCTTCTAGCGAGCGTTCGCAGCCACCCATCTCCCCTCCCACCGATCCCAAGGGCACCCGCGGCTATGACGCAATGTTGTCATGACGACCAGAGCTTGTCGCGGGTGACTCGATTC
>JAQFZO010002943.1:0-10898 GCA_034695885.1 Geophilus flavus | reverse complement strand
TTAAAATCAAAATTTTCTTTTCTTTGTAAAATTACTTGTTGCATTTTGATGTCCGTTGTCACCCGCAATTTGTCTCGAGATGGTGTCGTGGTCCAACGATTTGCTTTTGGTCATTTTCCGAGTGGGCGAAACATCGACTTCGTCAAATTCTCGCTCGTGTTCGATCGCCGCTTCGCTCTGCTGTTCACAGTTGTTACATTTTGGTCTTATTTCCACGTTTATGTGTTGGATTTCCGCCGTTTCTATATTTTTAACCTCTATTTCTGGCGGCTGCGGTTCGATTTCCGTGATTTCCGGACTCAATTTCCCTTCGTTTTCCACCACTTCCGGTTCAATTTTTTCCTCAATTTCCATAACTTTCGGCATTTTTTCCTCGATTTTATCGGGTTTTTCTTCGCTTTTTCTTTCTTCATTTTCACTTTCAATTTTTTCCTCGATCACGTCATCCACCTCGGAATTTTCTTCCGAACTTTTGACCGTGTTTTCTTGATAAACGTCGCTTATTTCGTCGTTCTCGGCGCATTCCTTACACGTTCCTTCGTCATCTTCCTCCTCTTCATCTTCCTCTTCTTCGTCTTCATCATCTTCTTCTTCATCGTCATCGCTTTCAGTTTCGCTGTTTTTCGTTTCGTCTTTTCCGACTTCGCTGTTCTCGATTTCGATCCCACGATCCAAATCCGGACTCTGCGACTCCGTGAAGCCGGAATCGACGGTTTTATGAGTCGTTGTCTCGCATTCGCTCGTCGCTGTATTTTTTTCCGTCACATTCGAATCGCTCGCCGAAGACAATTCTTTTTCGTTGACGTCAGTCGCGCTGTCGTCAGTCGTGTCGTCGCTTTTCCCCATTTCCGAGTCGTCCAAAATTTTGGGCGAGGGCATCGAATCGGTCGATTTTTCCAGCGCCGAGTCCGTGTTTACGGTCACATGCTGTTTGATTGCGTCGTCGTCGTCGTCGTCGTCGTCGTCGGTTTTTTCCTCATCTGGGATTTGTTTTTCTTCATATTCCGCCGTATTTGTTGAAGTTTCTATCGATGCGTACGTCTGAGTTTGGCTGTTTACGGTCCTGTTGGATTCGACCGGGCTGTACGTTTGGTCCAGACCGGATATAGTGCTGATGGGACACTGTTGACGTAGTTCGGGATCGGTTATGTGATCGACACGATGTCGTTCGTACCGATCGTACACTTGAGCAAACTGCAGTTTGAATTCTTCGAAAGACACCTGAAAAAATTACAAAAAATTAATTTCACGGAAGAAATATTTAAAACAAAATCTGAAATTAATTTTTCTTATGAAAATATTCAAAAAAGAAAAATATTTGAAATTTTTTTTCAGAAAATAAATTTTTAAAAAAAATCGATTTAATTTTTTAAAAATTGATTTTTTTTATAATTTTCTAAAAAACAAAATTAAAAAAAATTGTTTAGAAATTTTTTTTTTTTTTTTCAAAAGAACAAAAAATTGATTTCTGGAAAATAAAAAAATTTTTTTTCTTATTTTACCTTGGAATGAACAATAGCTAAAGTATCGACCCATACACGCCATCCTCCATATTCGTACTTAATTGCATGATGTAAAAGCATACGGAAAAGTGAATAAACCATTTCGGATATTTTCTGCTCCTCTGTATTCTTTGGATGAATGTACGCTAATGCAATAAGCCATTCCTGCCACACTGACATTTGCAAAACGGTTCTAGATTACATTAAAAAAATGAAATAAAAATTATAACAACGAATACTAACTACATCATTTCATTAAAATTAAAATTAAAATTAAAAACACCTTCTATTATCCCGGTTGTTGTTACACAAAAGCGTCATGTCGCTTAAAAAAGTTCTTTTAACTTCTATAACTGCCTCGGTTTGCTTCGACTGGCGGATTAATGTTGCAACTACCTTCAGAATCACTGAAAAAATTTGGAAAAAAGTTTAGAAAAAATACAAAAATATAGAAATAAATCATGAAAAACATTTTAAAAAATTTTTTTATATAATTAAAATAGATGGAATAAAAATAATTTTTGATGATTTTCGTGATTTTCGTTTTATTTACTTGGATTTTCGAGCCGATAGTGTGATTCTGGTTCAGGATGTTTGTTTTGTAAAATATTGCTATTGACATGCTCAACTAGAATCTCAAAGAGCACATTGTATGTGACCAGATTTATCGACTCGCTATTAAGTAATAGACGTTCAGCCAATAGCGTGTACAGATTGTGTGGCATCATCACATCATGTTTACGTCTAAAATTTAAAAAAAAAAATCAAAATTAATAAATAAATAAAATTCTCATTTTCTTCTTCAAAATAGGTAACAAAATTTCTTACTTATGGGTACTTCGACTTAAAAAATATCCGAGTAATTTCAACGACTGCAACCGTATTTCTTCGTTTTGCGATGCTAACAACTTAAAAACAGTCCTTATCCCAAACTTGATATCAAAAGCCGGCACCATCGACGCCGGGTGTTCAGCCATAAGAACCATCATCATTTGCAGCACGTCCTGTAGATTTTCGTCCTAAAATGTGAAATTTTTCATATTTTTTAATATATTTAAAATTTAAAAAAAATTTTCTTTTTTTACTTCGTGGATTGTGGTTAAATAGTTCAAAATACTCTGCAATTCGTCGTCCTTGATGCCGTTTCCTTTGAGAATGAGTTGTTTCAAAAAAAGAAGAATGTAAGAACGAATCGACATGATTTCGTTTCTGTTTGGTCGGGGACCGTCGATTCCTTTGGGCGTAATTCCGCTTTTGTCTCTGGGGTTTACGATCCAGTAGTAATACTTCAACGTGTGCATCGTTTGTAATACGGTACTAACTCTACGAACGTTCGAATATATCTGCGTGTCCGACAGAAATTCGGTGGCTAAATAAAAGTAAAGTTTCGTCTGAACCTAAAATAAAATAAAAGAAAAAATAAAAGATCAACAAATATAGAAAAAAATGTGAAGAAAATTGAAAGAAAAATAAAACAAAACAAATTAGAAAAAAATCGAAAATATCAGATAAATATTGAAAATAATAGAAATAAGGTAACTAAAAAAAAAAAAACCAACAAAAAATACAAAAATATTGAAAAAATTTTTAAAAAATTGCAAAAACATCTATAAACATTTTAAAAATATCAAAGTAAATGTCGAAACAAAATATAAAATTTTTTTTAAAAAGTTGATAAAATCGAAAAAAAAAGGAATAAAAACAAGAAAATGTGTAAAATATGAAATTTACCGAAACGGGTGTGTACATCCAAAGAGCCGGGTTGAATAAAATGTGATCTAAAATATGTTTCAGCAGCTGATCGCTGTAATTATTGGGACACGTAACTAAGAACTTAGTCAAAGACAAAAAAGAATCTAAAACGAGTTCAGTGATGTTTTCTCTATTGGCTTTTTGCAACAGATAATTGATGATTAAAAATCCCTTATTCTGAACCATGTGCTGCTGGACGGTGGGTGATGTCTCCACTAGATGGCAGATAAAAGCAAGTAATGTTGAACTAGAGAAGAAAAAAAATATTTTTTAATCATCTTTCACGTAAAAAATAATATTGAAAAAAATTGGAGTTACCACAACTGAACATCCTTTTTATCGAGTGGTGATGGCACGATTGAATCTTGGGGTAAATCTAGTTGACCGAGTAATGGAAATAAAACTTGAATTCCTCCAATAGAATTTAATGTCGAGTGGATGGAGTAAGTTATAATTGCTTTTACGTCCTAAAATAAATAAATAAATAAATAAATAAATAAATAAATAAACAAAATTTAATTATAAATTTGTTTTTTATTTTTAAAATTAATTTTTATTATTTTTTTTTTAATAAATTTTTTATTACTATTTTAATTTTGGAATTTTTATACTAGTTAAATTGATTTAACTTTAACTCACTTGTAACATTAAAGCGTGGGGCGTGTGAACAAAATACGAAATATTTCCTTTAGGCGCAGATTGTAAACAAAGTTGACTATCGGTTGCGACGGGATTGTACATAAAAACCAAACCCGTCGATAGTTTGCCATCATAAAGAACTTTCTTCAAATTTTCGGGTAATTGCATATTACTTTCGTTTTCGAATCTAAAAACACTCTGAAAATTCAAAAAATTAAAAAAGATTCAATTTATTAATAATAAAATCAAATAAAATGTAAAATTACTTTATAACTTGGTCCTAATCGATGCATAGCACAAATTTGATGAGTACTCAGAGCCTCGCTAAACAAATAAATGGCCGACATTTGTCCACAAAAGACATTTTCGTCGTCGAGTTCGGGTGTAGCTCCAATGTAACATTTATCAAAAGCCTGAAAATGTAAAAATATACATTTATTTATTTATTTATTTATTTATTTATTTATTTATAACTAAAACTTAATAATATCTCCTCTTTACTTTATCTTTACTTTATATTTAATTTTATTTATAAACAAAAATTTGAAACTGATTGGCTTTCAAGATTCAATTACTCCGCCACCGCAATCGCCCGCCCACACGAATAACTCGAGGTATGTAATTTAGTTTAATTTTACTTTACTCGATTACGTAGTAGTATCCAATCAAAAATAATTGAAAAAATGAATGTCCTTAACGAGCCACATCAAATTAGCCAATCTTGCTATTTTACTGCGAGGTTCGTATTGATGGGACTTTGCGATACTTGTCGCACAGACATAGCAGAGAAGCCCACACTAGCAACGATGTTCTCATTGTTGTGCACACATGAGATTGGGTTGTTTTTCCAGCATTATGGACCGAGGGAAAGAGTCTGCAGATTTTTTCAAGGGGATTGATCACATTTTCAAGTCATTCTGCAGATAATGTGCAAATTTTTTGTAGTTCCTTGGAAAAAGGTTTTCTGGCCAAAAAATGGCAACGTGACTGTCTGTCCCGTGTTCGTTTTATTATAAATAGTATGTATGATGAATAAATTAGTCTAGGTTGGGTTTCACAGAGTGTGTGCGGAAACTCTTATCAAACCAAAGAGATTTGATTCAGATCCCGAAAGAAATTTTTTTTACTAGTTATGACGCGAAGAATATCGATGATCTTGCCATACGACAAGAAATATAAATGCAGTACGGTACGGTATATGTAGCATTGTGACCTCAGTTCGAATCGAGATCGGCGGTGTATGATGAAAATAAATTTCAGCTAATCCCACCCAATAAATGTTAGAATGAAATCGATTCTCATCACCACCCACGTGACAAGGGAAAAGTTTTTGTGGCCTTTTTCACGTCCAGCAGGCAGGTTGTTCTTTCTCACCTCATTCGCATTGACAACCCAACTCATTTCCGTCGTCGATGCCAACTGTCCGTTAACGAAACATTTGATTTCCGATTTACTCCAACGGTTGTATATATACACGATTGCCACCATATACCACTAAAACAAAAAAACATTTTATTAAATATCACGACCCAATTTTAAAAAAATTTAAAAAAAATACTTTTCTGGGATGAAATTCATATTTGACACAATGTTGATAGCCTTTTCCTTTCACTTTCATGGATGTCAACACGAGACAATTCCCGACAAAATGTGCTGAATAACCTATACCTTTACCAGTGCGAAAACTAAAACAAAACAAACAAAACAAAAAAATAAAATTAGATTAGATTAATGATGATAAGCAAAATTTAATAATATAATATACGACTACTACCGTACTCACCAATAAAGATAAGGCTTCTCTCTTTCAATGTTGACACTATTGATTGGATCTAATCTAAACCACGTACTGAATGTGAACCCATTTTCGTAAGGCCACCGAGCTAATGGTGGCAACACGATGGCCTTTTGTGAGAAAAAGATTAAATTTTAAATTTTTGTCATACTACTAGTAGGGAACGAACGGAGTTGAGTCGAATCGGCTTTTTTCTCAGTTTCGTTCGTCAATTAATGGTACTAATTTTACTTCGTTATGTTAATGCAGTTTTTTTTAGAGATTTCAAGAAAAAGCCGATTAAAGTTTTTTTTTTCAAATTCCTTTCTTTCTTTCTTTCTTTTTAATTAAAAATTAAAAATTCATCTTACGGCTCCTTTCTTGCCAGGAAAGCTGAAAAAAACATCGGGACCCTGGTGCTGGGGCATTTGCCGCAGAACGGTCAGCAACTTCGCCGAGTGCCGGGGCTTTAATTAAAAAAAAACAAGGTTTTATTAGTTCCCTCACTCACTCACACTATTCATCACTCAAAAGCTATTTTATTATTATTTTTTTAAAACTTTAGACTGTTCTTTACAGTTTGAATTCTTTTTCATTCACCGGTTTCATTTATTTTTTTAGATGCACCGGGCCAGAGACAGTTCAAAATGTCCAGTCACTGTAGTTTTTAGTACCGTACACGTGAAGAAATAAGCAACCGATTGAAAATTCAGTTTATTGAACCGGTTGCATCTAAAAACTGATCACATACGTAACCAGTTTGATAATTTTCATTTTCAAAAACCGGTCCTTAATTTTTAGATGAACCGGTCACGACCGACAGTATGGTCAGATTGTTAGAGAGCGGTTTCTCCATAATTTGCGCGAAACGAGTTAAATGTAATTTCTCATGTTATTTTCAAAACCCACTGCTCAGCTCGGCTCTGCTCTGCTTTGACTTTCCATCACCTCGAGTGCATTTAAAGTAGTAATACATTAAAACCCAAGATTCCGAGCTGCTGCTGCTTTGGCAAATAAGCCTAAAGGTTAAATATTACATTTTGTAAAGGCGCACGTGTGGATGGAGGGAGGGAGACCTATAAAAATAAAGTGCCAAACCATCTGACATACATGCAGCAGCCGCACTTTCTCTGATGCCATACCGTACTACTTTAATGAAAAAACATATCTAAACTACTACAATAAAATATTCCCCATGCTTCTTTCTTTCTTTCTTCGGCACAAATAGCAACAAACTTGAGGCTGACAATTCATAAAATAGCTACCGTACTCTATCTATTTCCATTGTTAGATATTTAGTATAATCTATCTATCTCACTTGCCTTTTTCGTTGTAAAGTAAAGTAAAGGTACTACAGTATGTTCACGCTTGCATTCACAAATAGTCTCGAATTGCTCTACTTCGGTCTTCACTACGGTAGGTACCTCTAGTGTGAATGAATTCGTTGCATGTATGAACTTCTTTTGACTCGGGTTGGTTGGTTGGTTGGTTGGTTTACCGGCAGGAGTAGGACCAGCAAACCCAAAAAGTTGTTTTACATCTGCTATGGACGGTAGACCTTCTTTCTCTGACATACAGCAATGTGCTAAGGGATTGCAGTCCCAATTCGTTACGTACGGTAGTACAAATATGTAGATGACGATAAGCAGTTTTTCGTGTGAAATAACATTAAGTCTATGGAATCGGCAATTTTGCTAGGTTTCGTACTAACGAGTTATGACCATACTGCTTTTGGATTCAAGATGGGTTGGCCTGTTATTGCAGTACTATGGTCATAAAGATCTTCACATTACCCCATGCTGCCCAAGCTGCAACTGACAAGTTAACTAACTTTCTGCCCTAGGGACATCGACGACGTTGCTACTTTTGCACAAGGGATCAGATTTTCAACCGTTCAACACATTTGTGTAGAGGGTTTTTGCAAAGGGTGAAAATTTGATTCCTTTGCATAAAAGGAGCGAGTCTTTTCCTTAGTGCTACTACTCACTGTCAGTTGCAGTTCAGGCAGCAGCATCATGGGGTAAAGTGAAGTTCTTTGTGACCATAGGTATACGTACAGGAATCCATTTTATAAGTTCTGTGTGATGATGAGTGGTAATGCAAAACCAGGCCAACACATTTTTAATTTGGTCATTTACTAGTAATAGTAGTAGTCCAGTTGAACCCACTTATCCACTTTTAACGTCTTTTTTTTCCCCAAAAACCCTCCTGAAATAATACCCACATGCATTGGCACTCTTTTCCCCCATCCCAAAATTGACGTTTTAAGCGTGTTCCACTGTAGTACCGTATTGTAATATAGTTTAAGGTCCCCAGCAGCAGCAGCCACTGAGCCACAACCAGAAACCACATTATTATTATTATTGTAAATTCATCCATCATTCGATAGAAAATATCGTCCTTTAAAGCTGCCAGGCAGGCAGGCAGGCAGGCAGGCTTAACCACCACAACAAATCTGCCGCTTCCATCGATAAAGAGATTTACAAACAGTGGTGATGCTGCTGATGCATGACTAACGATAAAAACAACCGCTCGAAAAAGTCACTTTTTCTCAGCAGGCAATTTACCGATGCTCCAACTTCAATTAATTTCCAGCTTTTTCCATCAACCTCCATAATAAATTCATATCGTACCTACCACGATAAAATGCCCCCAAATTATTTATCGTCACTTTTCCCTAGCATCTAACCTCTTTAAAATTAAAGCCAAACAACAAGTTGCAAGTAGCAAATGCAAATCACGGATGCGTTCAATTTAAAATTTAAAAAGTGACATTTTTGCATTTTCATACGACCGATTTTCAGTGCGCGACTTAAAACCAATTATTTTTGCAGGTTTTTTTTCTTTCTGTTCGGTATGACAAAAGTATCAACTGCGCATGCGCACAATTTTTAACTCCACTCTTTACGGCTTTGTTCTTAATAAATTTTGATCTATTATCTATTATTCAGTCACAAAGTGCACGCGCCAGCCAGCCAGCCAGCACTGGGTAAAGTAACTTATCACCCGGAGTCATAAAAGGATTCAAACAAAAGTCATTTCTCTTTTTCGCTTATCTTTTAAAAAAATTAAGGATAAATAAAAATTTGATTTTTTTTTTCCACAAACATCTCACCCATTTGCCTTTTTCCGCTTTCATAGCAGCAAAAAGGCTTTTTAATTCCTTAACGGTGATGCTATAACTTGCCAAAACGCCTAGCATTTCTATGAGCAAGTCTGAAATAAAAAATAAAAAAAAGGTCAAAGGTTAAACGAAGGTTAAATGCATCGACCAACGATGAAAAAAGTGAACTTACCAGCAACTACATTATCACAATGTTTTAAACCCAGTAGAACGTGTTCGATTAGTCCCACATCAGTACAAGCTTGAAGGTTTCGGATGCTTTTTCGCAAAATTGCTATGAAAACGCACCAGATTTCAGCCTGTAATTAAAAAAGGATTAAAATCAGGTTAAATTTGATCGATCGAGATAAAATAAAATAAATGGAAAAATTGAGATAAAATCGTTAATTAGACCAGCCAGATTAGAATTATCCGAACGATAATTTAAAAAATAAACAACACAAACAAGTACCATATTCTTTCTCTCTATAAAGTTTTAATTTGTAAAATTATTTAATATGTAACTGGTTCGTGTCCTTGGGTGCCCGCCCGTTACAGAAAGAATAGATAAGGAGAGAATGATCGACTCTCAGTTTCTCTGTCACATCCCATGGGACCATGTTTGAAGCTTGATCAACATCACCTTCTAGTGTTTGTTGTGTATTCATGCTGCAATCAACAGATCTGACAGCTTTATGTTTGGTATATACAATACTGTACAGTAATAAATGCAGAAGAATCAAGATTCAACATTTCTGATGTCATAATTTTGACACTGAATGATGCATTGCCAACTGAAATTTTAGGAGAAATAATTAACACCGGCGTCGCTGACCGACAGTCGAAGAATTAGAGTTGATCATTCTCTCCTTATCCATTCTTGGTTAAGGTAGGTAATTATTATCGTTTGCATTTGTCGAAATTCGTGCAACTGGATGCGTGCACGCAGTTTCTCTTTTTTTTGTAGTTTTGTAGTTTTTTAGTCTTATGTTGGATTGGGCTTGGGCTTGGGCTTCGACTTCGGCCTTGGCACATGCGCTCGATAAAGTTTTTTGTAACATTTAAACCGAAATGAAACGTCTCCTGATTCCAAGTCTCGCGAATGTGAGATCTCACATTAAACTATTCCCACTGGCGAGCTACGTACGCGAAACCCATAGAGAGTTAAATGACCGCACTCCAGGCCCATGTGGACCATTTACATACAGTACACACATGACAATTTCATGCGGCTAGTGAATAAATAAATAAATATTGTTAAAAGCCTAGGAAAAATAATTTGCTCGTGGTCTGAAGATGGCCTCCAGGCAGGTTAAAACTAGTCATCATTTCTTTTATTAAATTTGTCGTCTATTTGAAAATCAGAAGTTGGAAACTTTCTCGAGTCTCGACGGATCGAAGAAGAACTGACGTTAAGTAGGTACTACTACCGTTCGTTCGTTCGGGTCTCAACTCATACATTCTCTAATCCACTTAGCTCCAATTTCTCTTTCCAAGGAATTATCATCTTCCCTTACTCATAAAATGGTACACCCTCCCCTCCCTATCGAAACCAACCCCTCGTCTGGTTTTTGCTTTCGACTGTCATATCTTTTGTCTATTGTTTCTCAGCTTTAACTTTACATTCCATTATTACTAACTTTCCCACTGGCACCAGACTGGAATGAAACACATCTTTAAGAACAGAGGACATCCGACAGATACATAAGACATCTTTAGACCACACGCGTGTCATCGCTAACATCGTCGGTGTCGGAAATTATGATAAAAACACCACGAAAAGGCTCACGAAGATCCAGAAAAATGTTACCAGAAACATCGTGTACGGTATAACACATATTATTGGATTTGATTTATGGTATGTACACCAGTGGACAAAAAGAAAAAAATACTTGTCTCTTTCAATTAATTATTTTCGTTACTACTCGGACGAAAAAGGACGGTGGACAGCAAAGACAGCTGTGCTGCTGGGCAACCACTCGGTGCGATTTGTTCGCGATCGTGACAACTTGGTTTTGGACCACAATGCAGTTCGTCAAAACAAGCAACGTGATTGGCTGTGATTCAATCGCAGTGGTCGGGATTAGAGGAAGTTGCAAAGCCTCATAGTCTAGTTCAGTAATTTTAT